>MU834065.1:0-49773 GCA_029204225.1 Diphasiastrum complanatum | reverse complement strand
CTTGTAATGAGTGTGTAAGTGGTACATACAGGAGGAGAATTCTAATGTGAGGATAGAATTTGAATAGGGGCGAAGAACGCCATGCCCACTAGACTATATCTCGTAATGGGGTCAAAAGGCCTACTTCTACCTATAAGTTAGTTATGATTTAATGTGGGGTGGGTGGGGCCCTCATGGTACTAAGATCATAATTGATGGTTGGAGGCCTAAAACCCATGATGGTAGACTAGTATAAAACTAGCAATGACTCATTAGGGATTTGACTAAGGTGTATCAGTCGGATGGCTGATATGTCCCCAATGAGGTGTCTTAGTTAGATCCTAATTGAGATACAGCCTTGGAGGGTATAAATATACCCATTGCCTTCCCCATGGAGAGAGCTTGGCTACGTGTTGGTAGCTACATGCCGTCAAATTGACATCTCATGCCTAGGAGCCATTGCTATTGTTCCATAGCTTGGGGGATAGTGTTCTGTAGCCTGGGGGCTAGATTTAATCGATGTAGATTTGGTTGATTTTTGCATCCTAGTAGTGATTTTGAGAGGGTTGTGATAATGATATTGCACACCCATGCTTGAAGATATTACATTTACTTATATTGAAATGCAATTCGCATTTTAATGGATTTTCTACAGGTTCACATATATAACACTATATATCATATATGAATAGGGATAATCAGCTTAAAATAATTTTTGTTAGCCCTAGATTGTGTGAGAAATTCAACTAGTTTAATCATATTTGCTACATTTCTATATTTGGCAAATTGAAACCAACTTTATATTAGACTTAGAGTTTGACTCTTCAAAGTCAATTAGTCTAAATTTCATTTGAATAAACAGATTTTGAAAGTGTGGGAAATGTAGAAGTCGATTTTGAGTATATTCAAATTTAGATGTTGGGTACATTGAATCTAGTCCCAAAAATAGTAGGGTTAGCTGTTGATTTTTCTACATTGGCAAGATTGGTGGAGTAGCTTGTTTTGTAACCAAAGATCTTTAGTAGATTTGAATCTGAATTGATCCCAAATCTTTCATGTGGTATCAGAGCTTGTGTTTCAGGTTATGAAGAAAGCAATCATATCTATCAATGATTTGGTGAAGAGTATCAAGGCTAGAACATGCTAGATTGGATTCTACACCAAAATCGAGTTTCTTGCATTTGTAGTTTGGATCTTTGGTAGATCAAAACTCTATATAGGTTTAAATGAAGAAACATTTTGTTTATAATGCCAACTTTGCTAGCTTTCAATTTTGAACCTTTGACAAAAGACGACACGACACGAAATCAGTCGTGCCCCACGAATAGCAAGAAGATCAGCCAATTACCAAGGGGTATAGATATCTGATCTGATACCATGACATCATTAGAAGTGTTCTAGATCATGGCTAATCTGCCACTCTTGTAATTCGTGATTAATTCTAGATGTTTAATCTTTTTAATCTGTAGGTTACAAGAACGCGACACAAAATTGTTCACAAACTATATACCTTCTAGTTGATGCATAATTCAGTAAGTCTAATGCTAGTAAGCAAGACAAGAATCAGAAGATGAAAATATTCAGAATACACGTCCACCTGCATGTGAGACAATTCTACATAGGATCTGTAAATCAAGAAGTCTGCTAGTAAGCGAGACTCAAATTCGTGAGAGAACTGTATTTTTCTCACGCCAACGCACTGCGTGAATTTGTCATGCAGTGCTTGAAGAATTAGAAAATCGATAAATGATTTTGTAGCTATTGTGCACATTATTAATCTAGATGATTGTATGATCTCGAATTTATTTTTGTCTGATACTATTCGTGTGTCTGATTCTCTTGTTCATTTAATTCCGCATCTTGGTTTGATATTGTTGAATGTTGTATTAATTTGTTAACGTAGATCAACAGTGTCTGACGACTCTCTAAAGGATTGTAAGAGTGATATAGCAGCTGGCAGTGACCGACGATTACAGCTGAATTCCTAACAAACTGATTTTGTTCGCAAATCCTTTCGCTTTGTGTTTTGCTTCGCGATCACTTGGCTAGAAGGATAAATCAATTTTTAGATGCTCACCTAGGTTTCATTTTGTTTCGATTCATCCTGTTTTATTTCGTCTCGTCTCGTCTCGTTACTGAACTTGATAGATCTTGTCGCGAATTATTTCGCTTGGTTTCGTTTCGTTTTGTGATGTGTGCTTCTAGCATGAATCAATGTCAGAGTTCGTTTAAGTTTTTCTTCGTTTCGTTTCGTTTTCGTTTAGAATTTGTCTCATTTCGTTTGGTTGTGTTACAGAGCTTGCTTGATCCAACTCGAACAGAAATAATTCGAGTGTCGCAAAAAGTTTTGTGAATCGTTCGTGATTTAATTTTGTCAGTTTGTCACCAGAGTCTTGGCTAGAATTTGCATTTTTTGAGTGCATTTATTCTCATCAGTGGTATCAGAGCCATTTTGTCATAATTTGACATAGCCGAAGGCTATCAGATCAAAGGGGCTAAAGCATTCAAACAATCAACCATTAACAAGTGAATACGAATTTAGAAGCAATGGCTTCAATCAGCAGCATACAATCCAAGATCTGTACAGTTCTGGATTCTTCAAGATCTAACTTTCTAGCATGGAAAGTTAAGACATCGTTGATACTAAAGGGTGAAGGTTTATTCCCCTGGGTAGATGGCACAGAGGAGATGCCTACAATGTTAGACAAAGAGCTACGTGAATGGAGGGAGAAAAATGAGAAGACAGTAGCCTTGATATCATTATCCATTAAGGATAGTCCCACGCTTGACCTCACTACACTCTCCAAAGAAAAGGAGATGTGGGATACACTGCTCACGAGATTTCAAACGAAATCACGCGGTCAAATAATGATGCTGGAAGATCAGTTGATGAACCTACAGTGGGACGACAAAGATATCACTTCTTTTGTAAAACAGATGAAGGATCTATTCCTGTCACTACACAATTCTGGAGCAAAAAATGTAGTGTCAACTGAGAAGCAGCTTCCTTATCTAGATCTTTCCAAACAATCGAAGCCCTGCTCGTGAAAGATTCTACGATCACCCTCGAAAAGACAATTGTCAAGATTTATGAGGAAGTCGAGGCAAGAGATCATCTTGATCACGAGGATGGTTCTGACCAAGCCCTCTATGACAACAAAGAAAAGACAAAGAGACAATGCAAGCCTAAGAGAGAGTCGAATCAAAGACAGGATTGTAGAGGGGACCAGCAAAGGCAAATGGAAGAGCAAAGGGAGATCGAAACAACAAGGTGGAGAAAAGAAGACCTGCATGAGATGCAGACGAGATGGGCACACAATTGATACATGCTGGCTCAATCCAAAAATTGAAAAAAAAATTTCGCTATCACAAGAAGGGTCATGCAGCCATGGATTGTCGCCTGAACCCAAGAAACAAATTAGCACAGAACAGACAGGAGAACAGTAACAGTTCGTCCTATGTTGAGGAGCCAGAGAGCTCAAAAATGGGCAAAGAGAGATTGAATAAAAATTGTTCAACCGCCTATATTTGTGCAGATGTGTGTGCAGTGTCAACACTTGACACACAGGAGGTGATCCTAGATTTAGAAGCTACCTCACACTTTGTGAAATCAAGACGAATTATGTCTGATTTCTGAAGTGCAGATCCATCAAGATTCATTGTTCTTGGAGATAGATCCAAACATCAAGTAAACGATATTGGTTCACTGTGGCTCAACACGAATGGCAGAGACAGATGACTCGAAGACGTTCTGTTTGTGCCTACACTATAGCAGGCCTTGTTTTATGTGACAAGAATAGTTGATGCAGAGATGCGTGTGAAGTTTTCTGACGAATCATGCAACGTCGTCGATGCTAATACCAGTACCCTAATCACTCAAGGCAGAAGAAAAAGTAATCTATATCACCTGAAGGTATGGCTGCCTGCAGATCAAGTGCATCAGACTCATGATGATTCTCCAGACACTCTGTGGCACAAGAGACTATGCCACATGAACTCAATGACACTTTACCAAACAAGCCATCATGGAGAAATAATAGGGCTCAGCATCTCGAATGCGAACAATTCGACCACCTATGATGCATGTCTAAAGAGTACGATGTCTCGCACTCCATTTGTCAAAGACTCCTATAGAATGACTAAGATTCTACAGTTAGTGCATTCTGACATCTATGGGCCTTTCAATGTGATCTCAGTAGGAGGCTCGAAATATTACATAACCTTCATTGATGATTATAGTAAATTTGCTAGAGTGTACTTTATTCAGAATAAATTAGAAGCACTTGATAGATTCATAGAGTATGTGAATTGGACAGAGAGATGCACTAGCAACAAAATGAAGCAGATCAGGACAGATTGAGGTGGCGAATACATCTCGAATTGCTTCACTGACTTCTACAATGATCGTGATATCATTCACAGAAGGACTGCAGCTTACACACCGCAGCACAACGGTGTTGCAGAACAAAAGAATAGAACTCTAATGGAAGCTGCCAGATGCATGATGGCCTACTCGAAAGCTCCAAGAGTATTGTAGGCTGAAGCAGTAGCTATAGATGCATACATCTAGAATATGACAGGGAAGTCTGGTGTCCCTCACACGACACCACATGAATTATGGTGGGGTAGAAAGCCCAACCTGTCTCACATCAGAACCTTTGGTTGTGCAGCTTATGCACATATTCCTGATAACCTTTGAAAGAAACTTGATGAGAAAGTTGAATAGGGATTTTTGGGAGGATATGACAACAATTCGTCATACTATAGAGTCTACATGCCAGTTCAAGGAGGCAATTGAATGTCCAGAGAAGGACAAATGGATCCAAGCCATGAACGAAGAGATGGAATCCATGAGAAAAAACCAAGTATGGACGTTGGAGCCATTACCAGATAAACGAAAGATTGTAAAATACAAATGGCTCTACAAGCTCAAGTATGGACCAGATGGGGATGTCTCGAAATATAAGGCAAGAGTGGTAGCGAAGGGTTTCTCTTAGAGATATGGTATTGATTATTCTGAAACCTTCTCTCTCGTCGTCAAACATTCGTTCCTGCATTTGTTATTTGCATATGCAGTTGCTTATGACCTCAGGATTCACATTGTGGACGAGTAGACAACCTTCTTGCATGGTGAGCTAGATGAGGAGGTCTATATGGATCAACCCCCAAGTTATGTCTCTAATTCACTTCCTAATTATGCATGCAGAATGCATAGGAGTATCTATGGTCTGAACAGTCAGCTCGACAATGGTACAAAAAGAAGGATCAAGTCCTGAAGTCATTGGGATTCAAGACACTGATGGTTGATTCCAATGTGTATGTGAGAATCACATATGGAAAGATTATCATTGTGGCTGTGTATGTGGACGACACTCTGATACTCTGCAAGAGTGAGAGACTGATTGCTGACGTGAAGACAAACATCTCAAAACATTTCGAGATTGTGGATCTGGGAGAAGCTAGGTGTTACCTTGGCTTACAAATTGAAAAAGACTATGAGGGAGGTAGGTTATCATCAATCCAGATACACCTAGAAAATCCTAGAGGATTGTGGAATGTTGAATTGCAAAGGAGCGGATACTCCAATGCTTGCAAGAATGGTGTTGATGAATGAAAATTGTTCGAGGACTGCAGAAGAGAGAGAATTAATGTAGCTCACACCTTACAAAAAACTGATAGAATCGTTGATCTAACTTGCAAACAACACATGTCCTGACATTGCTTATGCAGTGTTCTAGATGAGCCAATTCTGCACGAATCCTGGCTTGACACATTGGAAGATTGCAAAACGAATTTTGCAATATCTTCAATTAACAAAGGATTATAGTTTGTGTTATTGTCGTGATGCAGGATGCTAGATGATTTCTTACAGTGATGCTAGTTGGGCATCACTCAAAGACGACTATAAAAATATCTCAGGAGAATGCACCATTGACCCAGGAGCGACAATTTTCTAGGTCAGCAATAAACAAACCATTGTGGCCCAGTCATCCTGCGAAGTAGAGTATGTTGCAGCAGCAAAGATGGCAAATGAGATAATTTGGCTTAGACAGTTCTTGGACGAATTAGGCAAAACAAGCAACAAACCTTTGGTTTTGCAGATGGACAACACATCTGCAATACATCTGACAAAACACCCTGTGTTTCACTCAAGGACGAAACACATTGCGATCAAGTACCACTTGACCAAGGACTTGATTGGCAAGAAGATGTTGCAGACCACCTTCATTGGCATGAAAGACATGGTTGTTGACATTTTCACAAAGGCCCTAGACAAAGGTCCATTCGAGAGACAGAGGAGAAGCCTTAGAGTCATCAAGCTATCATGCTTTGAGAGGGAGCTGAGAAAACATTTTGTTTCTAATGCCAAAGCTTTGTTAGCTTTCAATTTTGAACCTTTGACAAACGACGACACGACACAACACAAAATCCGTCGTGCCCCACAAACAACCAAGAAGATCAGCCAAGTACCAAGCGGTATAGATATCTGATCTGATATCATGACATCATCAGAAGTGTTCTAGATTGCGGCTAATCTGTTACTCTTGTAAGCGATTAACTCTAGATGTTTAATCTTTCTAATCTGTATCAAATTTATTTTTGTCTGATACTATTCGTGTGTCTGATTCCCTTGTTCATTTAATTTCGCATCTTGGTTTGATATTGTTGAATGCTGTATTGATTTGTTAATGTAGATCAGCAGTGTCTGACTACTCTTTGAAGGATTGTAGGAGTGATATAACTGGTAGTAACCAGCGATCACATCTGAATTCCTGACGAACTGATTTCGTTCGTGAATCCTTTTGCTTCATGCTTTGCTTTGCGATCACTTGGCTACAAGGATAAATCAATTTCAGAGGCTCACCTAGGTTTTGTTTCATCTCATCTCATCTCATCTCATTATTGAGCTTGATAGATCTTGTCACGAATTATTTCACTTCGTTTCGTTTCGTTTCACGATCTGTGCTTCTAGCATGAATCAATGTTAGAGTTTGTTTAAGTTTTTCTTCACTTCGTTTCGTTTCATTTTTGTTTAGAATTCATCTCATTTTTTTTGTTGTGTTATAGAGCCTGCTTGATCCAACTCAAACAGAAATAATTCAAGTGTCACAAAAAGTTTCACGAATCGTTTGTGATTTAATTTTGTCAATTTGTCACAAGAGTTGATCTTGTTCTGAGCACTTTCTCAGGTTCCAAAGGTACACTAAGCGATAAATCTTCCAAATGGGATAAATCTTCATCCGATCCAACTATATCACCATCATGTAAACTTAGTTTCAAACGACTTACATGAAACACTGGGTGTGCATTTGATTTTCCTTGAAGATCAAGTTCATACGCCAAAGAACCAATTCTACGTACAATCCTGAAAGGTCCACAATAACGGGTAGATAGCTTATAATGTTTCCCAGTACGTAATGTCTTAGAATCTTTTGAAATCCTAAGATATGGGTATAGGATAGCCAAATCATCTTTTTTGACTTTTTGGGCAAAACAGATCTGGACGCAGAGGATTCTTGGAGGAAAAGCTGGTGGTATGGGACATCAGTGATTCTAAAGGGGATTTCTTGGGTAGAATGATTTGTAGACCGATGGTTAGTGATTGTTGTAATGGTAATACTAACAGAGTCCATTGGTTTTTATCAAGGGTATTTTGGAAATTATGAGATATAGATCGATCTCTAAATGGTATCTCATTAATTACAAAATATGGAAGCCCTTAAATCTATTTCTCTATTTTATTAGACCTCTACTCTTTAGAACTTTCTTATTACATGACAATTGGATTGAGATTTATATAATTCCTTCCAGTGTAGAACTCTGTTCTGAAGGACTATTATAATTATATGAGATTGTACTTCCATATAAGATTTTTGAATATGGCTCGAAACTTGGGTTTCCTGAACCCTAACGTTAGTCTCTATTTGATAATTGATTATTGAGAGATAATATTTCTATCATTTGGGATAAGATATTCTACAATTCTGAGGAAAAAGTCTTGTTTGTAATAGTATTGGATACTCATTACTGACTTTTTGGAATCTTTGATATCTTATACGTTGTCTCCTGGGAACTTTTAAATCGAAATTATGGAATTTCTTTTTTAAAAGTGGGGAAGAAAAGACAGGAATAAGTCTTTCGAGGAATCAGCCAATTGCATTGATTTTGGGAAAAAAATCTTGTATGTGTGCAATGGTAGAACTATCCAGTTTGAAATAGACAAACTCTCTAAGTGATTATTTTGAGTAATTTGGAACTAGATGAGTTTTGGGGTTATTGAGTTGTGAGATATTCATTAATATGGGAAGTATTGATAAAGATTAAATTAAGATTCACTGATTGTAACCAAGTACCATTTTGATATGGATTGGATCAGTGGAATAAAGCTTTAATCTTAACTTTATGTCCAAAGATGTCTGTATGAGTTAGCCTAATCTTGGTTTGTATGCTAAGATGTGTTGTAGGCTGATTGGTAGATGGAATTTTGTTAATAAGAGTTAGATGGTTGGAAAACTTGTGATGTGGAGTTATTCACTTCAAAGATTTCCCAGATATGTTATTTACTCATGAGAAATAGAGTTCTTTGGTAGCTGAGTTGCAAGATTCTCAGTAAATTATGTGAGTAACATATGCAGATTGTGGATATCTGTCAGGTCATAGCCTATGTTTATGTATAGGAACATAGTTGGATAAGTTGCTTATATACATCTTAATCTTGTGGATCTACTATGTGTTTCCTATGTACTGAGTTTATATCGTATACTTAAACTAGTCAAAGTGCATAGACATATGAACAAGTAATGTGTGGAAAGGATAATTCATTAACTTATTTATGGTTTGGAAGAAGATCTAAATGTGGTGTTATACATGTATAATTGAGATCTGCACTTAGACATTTAAGATTTTTGAATCATTTACAATTGACTTGAGTAATTGGATTACTCCTGATTAGAAGTTAATTGGATAAATAAGCAGTGTGAAGAGAATGCATCGGGAACTGTTTATTTTGATCTATATTGCTTATAAGTCACATGATTAGTGAGTCATTTGGATTCATTTATGAGAACTGTGCATAGAATATAGAAGATTCTTGATATAGAATATTTCTTGAAGGAGAAATATCCTAAGTTATTGACTATATCCCAGTGAGCTCATATACATACATTGGATGACAGAGTCTAACTAATGTCAAGGATAACCATTGAATTCAGTTAGAATTCAGTAGAACTTTATAATCTCTAGATGTGGTTCTAGGTGATTGTATAAAGTTTATTATTGTGAAAGATAAATGTTATAATGGTCTTTAATCACTTAATTGATTGTAGAATTTGGAACTCATAATCTGGTTAAGAATCCAAGTGGAAGAATATTCTTGAAATCCAGTCATTTTCCTTGTGGAAAAGATTTCAGAATGTTTCTTATATTTCTTGAGTGTATGTTGTGCATATGCTCCAGTATCTCTAAATGATTAAGTATGGGTTTAGAATCCGATAGATTATGATTGACGAATCATAAGATTCTAAATGTTTATGATTGATGGATCATAAATTGATACTTAAAGGTCATTAGATGATTATATGGAAAATATGATGATTCTTAAGATGATGAGTAATTCTTGATCAATTAGTGGAGTTAAAATTTAGATTTGTTATTTGAACTCTAAATTTGTATACAAACTTGAGATTGTTTGGATCTCACGGGCATTTTCATTAAGTAATTGTTTACTTATGAGAAATTTTCTTACCTTTACAGATTGTAGTCAAGAAATGCTTGTGTACTATTTTTCAACCTAAAATCTCCGGTTAATTAGGTGCAATTAAGTCTATCAAGATTGAATGGTTGCTATTTTCTGGTATATGATGCTAGGGATAGAGCACTTATCTCTAGAGAGTATTTGGGGTACTCAGGACTGAGTTGAAGTCATTTTTATCTTGATGGATCTCCTAAGAGATTTTGGTGGGATGAGTTTATACCAAGAAGCATTTATGACAAGTCTACAAGTAATTGTGGATAGTCTTGGACTATAATTGTTTTGGATCTTTAACTTTTGAACATTGATTTTCAATGTAAGGTGAGGACTCACCCAGTGATTCATGTAAATTGAGGTACATGAAGGTGATGTTATTGGATTGGAGAGAATCAAACCCAATAGGAAAATTTATCTTTTAGTGTACTTCTAAAAGGTTGATATAGTATTTTAATGTAGAGACAGATAATTTGAGAATCATCCCATCTCTAAATACCTATTTGATATTGAAGTCAGACTAAAGATTGATTTTCAGGGAAATTGTGAAAGTTAAATGATTGATTTGTTAGCTTTTATACTTAATGTTTAGGTTTGGTCGACTACTCATCTAGTGTATCATGTAAATTTAGTTTATATGATGATGACAGTTTGATGTATTGAAGATTTTGCCCATTTGGAAGATTCATCACTCAATGTACCTTTGGACCCTGAATGAGTACTCAGGATCAAAGACAAACAATTGAGAAATTGTTCTATCTCTATGTGCTTGCTTAGGTTGGTTGGTCAAATTGAGGATAATGATTCATGGGAAGAGTTAAAAGCATACAAATTGGGTTTTCCCTAGTTACTCGTTCTGAGGACAGAACTGGTTTAAGGGGGGAAGAATGTTACGTCCATGTCCTGTATAAGGGAATCGAAATTATTCCTGACGTGGATAGCCGGTCACTCCAGGTGTATATGGTTATTGGTTATGCCTCGTCATTTCGGCCTTGGCCTATAAAGTAATTAATAATCATATGAGGGCCCAGACCTATAATTGGACATAGGAGCACATGCATAGTGAATGACTGCTTTAATGCAAGAATAGCAGGTTAATAGCTCAATATAGGTTGCATGGGGATCCTAGGGAGAATATTCTCTCTCTCATGAGGAGAATATGTCCATTGGAAACTCGCCCATCCTCCTATTGGAAATTCAGTTTCTTGAGCCTGTTTCTCCTCCTCTCTCTTAGGTTCTTCACTATGGCTTGGGGGCTAGGTCCAGGAGGAAACTCCAAGAGGGATCTAGGTTTGGATGGGTGGTTTTGCTCCACAGGTGTCCTTTTGGTTGTTTTGCAACAGGATCTAGTCAGGTCTTCATTTGGTGACCCACGACTTCACACGTGTGAAGTACATCTACTGTACAGCCTGATAACAGAGAAATAGTTTACTAAACATTTACTTAGCATTCATCCACAAAGAAAGTGCTTAAGAGAGTGTAAACTCCAAGATTGCTTCACAAACCAATGTTTCTCATCATTAGCTCAATAATAGATCCATCATGGATCAAGTACAAAATCATCATAATCTCTCTCTAAGCTGCATCCAGCACGTGTGCGACAGCTCATTGTACTAATCCATATCCACTTTGGATAAGATCTATCAAGTTTGCCACATCATCCATTGGTGGTTTGTGTTGACCTTCTAGATTCCTACAATCTAGGACCTAACTCCTATAATTTAGTCAAAATGGATCTGAATATTACAAGTGTCATTTCACACGTGTGGACAGGTCCTCACACATGTGGATCCACATAGATGTCTAATATACATCAAAAACCATGTGAAAATTGCTAAATTCTAACAGGTTCTTCGATGTACTTGGTAGATAATACATGGCCAAACATTGCTTACATAGTGGCCAGTTCAATATAAATATAGGGCCAATACACTAGAAAATTTTCAAGAGGATCCTACAATACCTACAACATACAAAGGACTATGGGCTTTGCTATTGCCGTGATGCGGGATTTCATGTGAAGTCCTACACTGATGCGAGATGGGGGCATCAATCAAAGACGACTCCAAGAGCATCTTAGGCTGCTGTACCATCGCAGCAGATGCAGCTGTCATTTGGGTTAGCGGGAAGCAGACAATAACCGCCCAATATTCTTGTGAGGCAGAGTATGTTGCTATAGCCAAGATGGCTAATGAGCTGACATAGCACAAACAGTTCCTAGATGGACTGGGAGAGAGCACCAACGAACCGCTGATGTTGTACATGGACAAGACTTTTGCTATACATCTGACAAAGGATCTTGTGTTTCATTCAAGAATGAAACACATTGCGATCAAGTATCATTTGATCAGAGACATGGTTGAGAAGGGCGAGCTAAGAACTATGTTCATTCCGAATCAAGCGGATGGTTGCTGATATATTCACAAAACCCTTAGATAAGAAATCGTTTTGAAAGGCAAAGAGCCAGCTTAGGAATCATAAGACTACCACGCTTTGAGATGGAGCTGAAGAAACATGAAGTTTCTACCTACAAAGCATTGCTGACTTATGAACCAAAACTTGTAGAAATACACGTAAAGGGCCAACAGGCCTTACCTGTAGAAATACACGGGAACTGCCTACAGGCGGAAACCATAAACAACCGCAACAAAAATGCAAACCACCGTAGGAAATCGCTAAGTCTTGCCAACGGCTTCAACAAAGGCAACAAAGGCCACCAAAGACAACCACAAGGCAAAGCATACGGTTCACTACGAAGCCAAGGAAAACTGAAGGAAACCGCAAGTACCCACTTGTGGTCAACTAGCGAAGACCGAAGGCTACCGAAGGAGCCTCAAATACGGCTTGCAAACGGTTTCAATGTTCAAGGCAACGAACTGAAACCAAACCGAAGAAAACCGCTCCAAGGTGAATAACTGTAGAGCTTGGAATAGGGGCTCGTCACAAATTCCATGCAAGGACTTTTGGGAGATAGCCTCTGGGTCCATCATAAAGAGTGATACAGAGTCTAGATGGCTTCGTTGGATTCCTTAGTTTGTTTCTCAGACCTTTTTTTATATATTGTTTTTCAAATGTGATATATTTTAAATTTTTATGGATTTCTCCATATCGAGGTAAATGGATTAGCATGAGAAGAAACGAGGTAAATGGATTAGCATGAGAAGAATGAAAGGTATAAAAAGATAAAACAACACAATAAGGTGGGATGGTTGATAATCAATCAGATCAATCTCAACAACATGGGTAATAGACTTGGCGAGTAACAAGCTTGAGAGTAATAGACCTTCAACTAATAGACATGTGAGTAATAGGTTGGAGAGAAAAAGAATCATCTCTTCGAATGTATGTGGCTACGCAGGAAAAGGCCCCACCCACGAATAATGAAACATCTCTTTTTAACGTGAACGGACAGCCGGGTTTTTCCTTCAAAATTGAAGTCTGGAAAATAGCTTTGAGTTGCCTGCCGCCGTGAATAGCAGCGCTTTCTAAAATCACCGGAGATATATCCATTCGAATATGAATGATAGAAATGAGCGAGAGAGAGAGAGAGAGATGGGTGGTTGTTTTTGATTCCGTAGAACGCTCTTTCCTTTGGGGCCGCCATCCATGCTTAAGCAGCAGAAGCAGCAGCGATGAAGATACTCCCAAGTTTTTAACGTCGTGAACAGAAAGAAACAGAAGCAAAAGTTGAAGTTTGATAAGAGGTGATCAATCTTTCGTGGATATGATGAGCAGCAGCCAAAATTCGTTCATCAGTTAATGTGCCACGTATATTTATATATTCTATTCAATTCAATTGTTTGATAAAAGTATAACATGTCTGGGTCGCTTTGGCCGAGTGGTTAAGGCGTGTGCCTGCTAAGTACATGGGGTTTCCCCGCGAGAGTTCGAATCTCTCAGGCGACGACCACGGACTTACATTTTGTCTAATTTTCAGAACTCTATGGTATTATTTTCCCTTATGGCCTTTCCTATGGAAGGCAAGTAACAAGGCATTTATGCCCATAAATGTGTGGGGGGCGTAACCCTAGGTTCTTTGATAGAAGCCCCACTATGATCATAACATAACATTGGAAGGCCCTAGGGCGGGGCCAGCCTAAGGGCGTCTCCAAAGGCGGAAGGCCCCCCACTTGTGGGCCTTGCCCTCCGTAAAACACCTGCAGGTTTTTTCAAAAAAAAAAATTCCTATTTTTAAAAAGTTCACTTTTCAAAAATAGTAATTTTGGAATTGTGCAGCTTACTATAAATAGTAATTGAATCTTACAACATTGCAATGTGTTTCTTAATATTTCTAAAAATAGCAAAGATACCTTACAAATCTGTAAGGTATTTATTGCTCATATTTTCAAAAGTAGAAAATTATGCCATTCAATGCAACTTTCAAATGAACTACAAAAAAAATTGCAGGTTTTTACGGTTGGGCTAATGTTTTATACACTTGCCGAAGAAATAGAATCTTTACACACGAAGAGTTGACATGGCCAATTTAATCTTCATTTCTTTAAGTGCACTAAATCACACAAACAATACCAAATTATTTTGGGGATTTATCGGGTTGCATGTAGATATTGAATGATTCTATGATTCTTGTAAATATAAGAAACATCAAAATTTCTACCAAGATATACTTCAAGAAGCCAAAATTTGGTCTTCTAATTCTTTCGAAAATCCTCCAATTGAACTTAGGTTCGCCTTGAAAATCAAGTCATTATCTTTTTTTCCACTAACATGAACAATGACCACAATCTCATGTTTAAGACAAGTGTTATTCACAAGCAAACAATCTCGTAGGGGAAAGAAACTATGCCTTGAGTACGTTCTCTTTTAAGACATTGATATGGAATCTTCCAAGTACACAATATCTTTGACTTCAAACTCACTTTGTGAGCAACTTTGGTGAGTATTCAATTTGGTTAATCTTGAACACTCTTTAAATGATCCTTTTCTATGCAAGCTTTTATCCAAGTTGTAACTTGAAAATAGTGCAAAGTAGGGAGAACAAATTGCATGGCCTAGCTTTACAATTATGAATCGACCATATCCTTTGCTAGTTTCACAAGGTCTTATCAATAAATGTTACAAATTTGGCCTCTTCAGGTTATCATAACTTCATTGCCTCCAACCAATTCAATATAAGAGTTAATGGGGACTGACATCAATGTGTTGCTTGCCCTCTATGAGGTTTATAACAATCCTCATGACGTTTGTATCTATAAGATTTCTTCATGTAAAATCACTCATTCAACAATAATCAGTGTGAAAGATTTCAACTAGTTTTGTTATTTTTAGAGTTTGACTTTTCAAAGTTATACTAGTCTAAAAGCATTTGAATAAACACTTTTGGAAAGTGTGGAAAACTATAGAACACGAGTTTTAGAGATTCAAGTTTGAATTAGAATCTATGGAGGGAAACCAAAGTTCAAAATTAGGTTCGAACCTGCTATAAAAGGATGTAACTCGTGGGAAGAGAAGACATTATCTCTCTCTTATCTCATTCATATATTGGCAAGATTGGTGAGTTGCTTGTTTTTTTAACCAAAGATCAAAAGGATATTTTGGATCTTAATGATTTGAAATTCTTCACATGGTATCAGAGCTTGTGTTTCAGGTTATGAAGGAAGCATTCACAATCTATCAATGATTTGGAGAAGATATCAATGCTAGAGCATGCTAGATTGGATTCTACACAAAAATTGAGTTTCTTGCATATCTAGAATGGATCTTTTGTAGATCAAAACTCAAAATAGGTTTATAATCTTGATCAATTCCGATTTCAAACATTACTTGTTGGATTTGGCCGACTTTTAGAGCATTGGAAAAGCCTAAGTGGTGGTTACAAGATTGCATATCAACTTTAAAGTAATTGCATGTAGATTTTGAAATAATCAATTTTTTGTGATTTTGTCAAAACCCTAATTAATTGCATGCGTCATAACAAACTAATTGCACGCGTCATATTCTCCATATCAGTCTCAAGGGACTTGGAGCTTGGGTTTCTTCCATAGAAGTATTCATGGCAAAATCAGAGTGTAACTAGAAGCTTGAGATAAAATGGAGAACAACGATATAAAAACCATCAAAAACTGACAACTAGAGAAGAAGGCCTCAAGAAACAATACAAAGTTCTACCGTTGTAATTCTAAGGTTGCGGATCTGATCAAGAAAGAGCTCCAGAGATTGCTTGACGCCGATTTCATTTATGAGATTGAGCATATCGAATGAAATTTAACCAATTGTCATTGTTCCTAAAAAGAATGGGAAATTGAGAATTTGTGTGATCCTCAAGGCCTTGAACAAAGTGACATGAAAGGATCACTTTCTGTTACCTTTTATTGAAAGCATTTTGGACAGCCTTGCTGGAGCGGAAGCTTATAGTTTTCTGGATGGATTTAGTGGATAGAACCAAGTCAAGATTGCACCTGCAGATCGCCACAAAACAGCTTTTGCAACAGAATGAAGAACCTACTAGCAAGATCAAGTTGAAGCCACACCAGACACCCTTAGGGTCGATCATGCTGTTATATCTCCAAAGCAATTCGACGTCATAGTACCAGAGGGTTTTGAAGCCGAAGATACATTTGAAAAAGAAGAACAGGCCACACATCAGAGGCCAGTTAGCATGATTCCTATCAGAGCTATTCATGTTTCTCCTGTTGCTGCTGTACCTACTACCGTGGAATCTGGTGACGCAATGGGTCTTGTTTCTAATCTTGCGTGCGTGATCTAGACCATGATTGATGAAAAAAAAAGACATGTCCAAGCGCATAGCCGATCTTGGGACAGAGAATACTTTGATTAGTCAGAAGGTTATTCAGATCAATCGCGAGATACAGATTGTCGGGCAATACGAGGCCAAGTCCGAAGGTGATTTGAAGAAGGCCAATGAGTTCGCTCAACGACTAGAAGACTATGTGGCGACCTTTCAGAATGCACTCACCATGGCGCAGGACAAGGCAGTCCAAGATTCCAAACAGCAGCTCTTATTGCTAGCAGGACAGTTGGACTTAACAACATTGGAATGCGAATGACTTCAAGGTGAATTGGACGCGACCACCCTTGAACACGATTCCTACTTACAGACCCAAGTGCCTGATCGTCCAGTCACACCAGATGAGATCAAATACTTGTTCCGCAAAGTGAAAACCTACCATACTGCACTAGCGAGATTTCAAGAAAAATTCGATAAACTCAAAAGTCAGACGACCAATCAGCGTTGAGGACCAGATTTAGAGCTTTTTAGCGCAACATCTACATGAGTCCTCGCATGGTGGTTGGGTCATCAAGTTTAAGACCTCTGAAATTGAGGCTGGCAACGAATTGGATAAGATACCCGCATTGGGAGAGTAGCCGGCTTGGAGAATTACAATTTTTGAGAAAACTCCAGAATCCATCAAGAGTTATATGGCCAGCCCTTGCCAATTGCGCGTAGATCCATATTACATACCAATGCCACGTAGAAATAAGTGGAAGGATTTGGGATTGGCCATGGACAAAATTACTGATGAATATCAGTCACGATTCACAAAGGCGAATCCGACACGACTCTCTCTCTCCGGCTCGGATGGAGTTCAGATGCGATCGCTGGGCACTGCCAACTGAATCGCTCCTACAGTCCTCCAGATTGTAGTTAGATATTACTGATCTACGTTCATACAATTAATACAGCATTCGACATAATTTCAACCAAAGTGCGAAATTCAAAAGAACAAGAAAACTTAGACACACGGCAGCATATGCATTCGCATTCAAGATCAGATATAGTAAGAAAATCATCTATATTGATTTATCTTCTAAATTTCTTCTGGCACTGCATGCGAATCCACACAGTGCGTTAACGTGACAGAAATACGGTTCTTTCACGAGTAATAGTCTCGTTTCACTAGCGGACAGTTGGATCTTCTGATCCTAGACACAGAGCTCTTCTTGCACGCAGACGGAGTTGCTGTCTGTAATTCGTCTTGATTGATTACTAGCATCAGACTTCTGTGTATTACATCTGTGTATTCTGTTTTTTTTTTTTGATATATGTCAAGTATAATCCAGTAAGTATGGTCTCTCTGTGTAAATCTAAGATTAGAGTGATTAAGCATCTACAACTAACCAGAGAATTACAAGAGTGGCAGATTAGCCACGACCTAGGGAGTATCTAATGATATCATGCCATCAGATCATATTACTGTACTTCTGGATACTTGCGTGATCTTTGGTGGTACTCCTTGGGACGTGAGCGCTGAACGGGTTTCGTTTACCTCGTCTGCCTTTTTCCATACTGGACCGTGAAGGAATCTCATTTGTGGATCTTTTTTGTTCGCGAACCGTTTGTCTTCGTCTCCGTCGACTTTCGCGTTCGCGAAATTCTTCGTGTTTCGTATCTCCATATGTTCAAGTTCGCGAACATCTTTGTCAGGCGAAGGGCTGAAAGCTAGCAAGCCTTTGTAAACAGAAACATTTTGTTTCTTCATCTCCCTCTCAAAGCATGATAGCTTTACGATCCCGAGACTGCTCCTTTGCCTCTCAAAGAGTTCTTTGTCAGGGCCTTTGTGAAGATGTCAGCAACCATGTCTTTCGTTTCTATGAAAGTGGTTTGCATCATCTTCTTTTCAATCAGATCCCTGACCAAGTGATACTTGATCGCAATGTGCTTCATTCTAGAATGGAACACAGGAACTTTCAACAGGTGTATTGCAGAGGTGTCGTCCATCTGCAAGACCATAGGCTCGTTCCTTGGTTCGCCCAATTCGTCCAGGAACTGCCTTAGCCAAATTATTTCGTTGGCCATCTTCGCTACTGCTACGTACTCTACTTCACATGATGACTGGGCTACAATGGTCTGCTTCTTGCTGACCCAGAGAACTGCTGCTCCTGATGCGATGGTGCATCCTCCTGAGACGCTTTTACAATCGTCCTTGAGGGATGCCCAACTAACATCGCTGTAGGGAAAGTATCCTGAGACCTGCACCACGACAATAACACAAGCCATAATCCCTCGTTAATTGAAGATATTGCAAAATTTGTTTTGCAATCTTCCAATGTGTCAAGTTTGGATTCGTGCAGAATTGGCTCATCCTGAACACTGCATAAGCAATATCAGGATGTCTGTTGTCTGTAAGGTACATCAGTGATCCTATCAACTTCCTATAAGGTGTGAGCTGCATCTGTTCTCTTTCTTCCTCAGTCCTTGGACAGTAGTCATTCGTTAGCACCATCACTGCGAGCATTGGAGTGTTCGCCCCTTTGCAGTTCAGCATCCCAAAGTCCTCTAGGATCTTCTGGGTGTATCTGGACTGGTGAAAGTATAACTTACCTCCCTCATAGTCCCTTCCAATTTGTAAGCCTAGGTAACACCTGGCTTCTCCCAGATCCACAATCTCGAAATGTTTCGAGATGTTTGTCTTCACCTGAGCAATTAGCTGCTCACTCCTACAAAGTATCAGAGTGTCGTCCACATATACAACCACTATAATGATCTGCCCATCTATAATTCTGACATACATATTGGAGTCAGCCAACAGAGGCTTGAATTATAATGATTTCAGGGCTTGATCTTTCTTCTTGTACCATTGTCGGGCTGACTATTTCAGACTGTAGATGCTTCTATGCATTCCGCATACATAGTCAGGAAGTGCATTCGAGATGAATCTTGGGGGTTGATCCATGTAGACCTCTTCGTCTAATTCGCCATGTAAGAAGGTTGTCTTCTCGTCCACAATGTGGATCTTGAGGTCATAAGCTGCTGCATATGCAAATAACAGACGTAGGGACGAATGTTCGATGACAGGAGAGAAGATTTCAGAATAATCAATACCGTATCTCTGAAAGAAACCTTTGCTACCAGTCTTGCTTTGTATTTCGACACATTCTTGTCTGGTCCGTATTTGAGCTTGAAGACCCATTTGCATTTGACAGTCTTGCGCTTATGCAGTAATGGCTCCAACGTCCATACCTGGTTCTTCCACATGGACTCCATCTCTTCGTTCATGGCTTGGATCCATCTGTCCTTTTCTGGACTTTCAATTGCCTCCTCGAATGTCTATGGTTCACCACTAAACCCGTAGAATTCTTCTGATGTGGAAGCTGAGTTGTCTGGCACATATCTTGCTGGCGCTCTTCGTGGTCTTGCCGACCTTCTGGGAAATCCTCTTGGAACAGCTATGCTTTTGCCCTTGTCTGCTCTGCTCAGTCCGGAACCATCTTGGTTTACGGGAACTGCGACGACAGGTTGCCTCTCGAATCTTTCTTCGCCAGATTCGTCGCTTGAATGGGAGACGACTTGAAAATCTTCGTTTTCGTGTTCGTCTGCTACTCCCTTTGTCACTGGTGACAAGTCATACTACTGTCTCTCCAGAACTTCGTAGCTGACAGGATTTTCGTTGGCCATTGTCCTGCTCTCATCGAATTTGACATCCCTCACTGTTTTCACAGTGTTCGTGTCTGGCATGTAGATTCTGTAGTATGACGAATTGTTGTCATAACCGACTAGGAATCCCTACTCGGCTTTTTCATCAAGCTTCTTTTGAAGCTTATCAGGAATATGTGCATATGTTGCACAGCCAAAGATTCTGACGTTTCTGGTTTGGATTGTCATAGCCATATTATGTTGTCTGGAAGAATCACTGTTGGGATATCAAATGTGATAACTTGTTGGCTCTGATACCATGTCGCGGGAGCGCGTGCGTGGGACTGATTCGTGTTCGTCCTCACTTCATCTTCTTTATCGCGAACAATTTTTTGTCTTTTCATTTTCTTTTGTGCGGAAGCCCTTACAGGATTTCAGACACTCGACTACGCATCACAGAACATATTCTATCCTAGCAATCATGACACACAACTCAAGACAAGATGCACGAAAATAGAGTGATTGAATTATCAGTTTTAGTTTAGAGTGAATTCGTCAGTGTCTCGCTCATTGGCGGAATGACATTCTACTCTTTCGTTGTGTTCTGCTCGTTGGCAGACTTTCATGCACAATTGTGGTGTCTTTACTTTCTTACTCTATTCGCTACGTCTCTCTCTGTCTCTTATATATCTCTGTATTCACATATTGCATTTATGATCCAAAGATGATCGTTTATACCTCCACTATGTGGAGTTTACAAGATAGCTAAACATCGAATCACATGACTAGTTAAAGCTAATCAACTAGTTAGTTAGTCTTCGTCGTTGCCACTCGTTTCAGCTGGGCGTGAAGCCCGTTGAGCTGCCAGCTGACAACGCGAAAGATTTTTCTTCGTATGTTTTGTAATCTCCTGTTTGCTTTCATTCTTTTCGTTTCTTTTCGTAGTTTTCATTTCGCGTCCCTTTTTCGGCTTTGCGATCCTGGAGGTGTGTTTGCGATTCGCGAATCGTTTGTGCTTTGAGTCAAAGACATGTTGACTGTCGCGAATTGTTCTCGTTCGTGCTTCAAGTCAAAGTCATGTTGAATGTCGCGAATTGTTCAACCTTCGTGCCTTGTTCGTGTTGCGACAAAGTTGCAGGAGTTCAACATTTCTGACAGTTTACCTCGTCTGCCTTCTTCCGTACTGGACCGCAAAGGAATCTTGTTCGTGGATCTTTCATGTTCACGACCATTTGTCTTCGACTCCGTTGACTTTTGCATTCGCAAAACTCTTCGTGTTTCGTGTCTCCAGATGTTCGAGTTCGCGAACATCTTCATCAGGCGAAGGGCTAAAAGCTAGCAAGCCTTTGTAATAAAAAATATTTTGTTTCTTCAATTACCATCCATACGTCGAACTGGCCAATCATCCACCAACCGTATAGCTGAGAGATCTTAGTGGACTTCCATCGAGCCCTACAAGCTTACCAGCGGGAGTATATTCACTCTCCCAATCCAACAGTCAGGCAATCGACGCTATTCGCAAAATATCTCACTCTATTGACGTCTGTTGCTACGTGATGGGATGATTGCCTTTCCACTTTGGCATTCGATTTGAATAAGCCAATGGCGTCAAATAGCATTAAGGATCAGCTACCGGTGGCCAAATTATATTTTCGTGCAACAATGATGGGAGGCTCCTGGAAATCTTGATTTACAACTTGGACAACTTCAAAATGGATCACCGGAGCCCATCGTTGTTTTGCCACACAATTTAGATTTCAACACTGTCCAACTCGGTTTCATGGAGAAGGTGAAGTATCATTTAAAAAAAATTCAACGTGATGCAAATAAAAGCCCACAATAACTACATCTCGCATGTGTTGTGGGACCGCCACCAGTTTTGGTAGGGGATACTGTTGGAGGGTTTGCCGATCCCAAGGCAACCCTAACCCTAGTAAATAAGTGAGAGAGATTTGGCACCTTGCGTGTGTAAATCCAACCCGATGATCACATAGTTATATGATTAATTACAAAGTCAATAAAAGGACTTTAGGCCTTTTTGCAGGACTTTTAATATCGCAGGGCCTAAATGTCAAGCTAGTGAATAAAGTTAGGTTTCCCTCCAATTTTGGATGGTTCTCACTCTTTTTTAAATTTGAGTAATTAGGGAGGCAGAAATGGACCAATAGGATTCAGAGGCCAGGGTCCTCCTCTCTACTATAAGAAAGGACCAACTTGAATTTTTTACACATGTATATATCTTCATTTAAATAACACAGATTGGTTCTCTTGTGAAATGGATTTATGAATGTCCTTGCTCTCTATCACTTTTTTCCATCTCTCATACTTTTATTGTGTTTGCTAATTGTTGGATTTGAGTGTTATTGAGATTGCATGTTTTTATATTTTTGTGAGACAGAAATGGAGAGAGAAAAAGAGTAAGTTATCTTCATTGTGGATCGTAGTGTTAATGGTTGTGTAGTGTTAATGCTTAATGGATGTTAGAGTTAGATGTGGATCTTCCATTCATGTTGAAATATGCTATCGCTCTCATGGGAACGAACCTACGTGTGACAACTAACTTCATCTCCTTGATGCTAGATTGATTAGATCTTGGGTTGAGGATAGGCAAGAAAAGAAACCCACTACAAGCTCTCAGATCCACAATTAGAACAACCATTACCACCTCTGTCTTTTTTATTTTCATCTTTTCCCAATTTTTTAAGCCTTTTTACTATTTTTTGACACCTATACCACTTTTTTGAATGTCTTTTTTCTTTTTTCCATTTCCTTTGTTAACAGACCGTAACATCCAACCATTAACATGACTTTTTCATCTTTTATTGACGAAACTGGCACCAAGCAGGTCATCACCCGCAAAGTGCCCTCTTCTATCCAGATCTGGGCCATGCCTTCTGATGCCTTGATCAAACCTTGGCTTCAGGGTGCTGACCCCCTCCTCGAAGCAATGTAATTTTACCCTGCGCTATTATGTTCTGATATTAACATGGATCTCGCACTCCATGCCTACGCCACCTGGGACGCACCGAAGTCGCGTTTCCACATCATGTACCAAGGTACTACGTACAAGATATGCATAAATGCTAACTCTATGGTCACCGTCAGCATAGTGTCTAGTGATTGCTAGCCAATCTCCCATCGTCAAGCCAAAAACCTCATCAAATCCTATGTAACCAAGACTGCTCTTGAGATTCCAATCCAGAGTAACAATGGGTATTTGATAGAGGCTATAATGGTCCTGTAATCCAGGCCGCTATTGTGCATGTGCTGAACAACTTTTTGGTTATTTCAACTTTTCGCAAGGACCGCATCCAGTCCACACTGCTCAGCCAGATTGTGGAATCCTTCACAAAGTTTTCTAGTCCCACAATAGCGCCATACGACTAGTATGCTTTCCTTTTGCACGAACTTTCCATCGCCATCAAACCAAACACACGCAACCGTATCGCAACCGTATCGATGAGAAGGTTTGTGGGTTTAACGGATTCAGCATTTTGTTTGCCACCGTCCCACATACTAACCTATACCCTCCATCTATTGCATCCACTTCCACCCAACCCGTAGTTACTGACACAACGGCCAGCAAACGAATGTGTGACGTTGTCCCCTCCTCATCTGTCCTCCTACTACCAGAAGATGTACCACACCTTCGCAACTAATCGCCACCACTTCTACCGCCACAGCTTCTTCTGTTCAACCCTCCACTACTACCACCACATCAGTTCCCTTTTTTCATGTTCCTACCACCTCTACCTCTATTTCCACATCTTTTACTTCTTCTATCACCATTGCTTCGTCCATACCTGTAGTGGGTTTCTTTCCTTGCCTACCCTAAATCCAAGATCTAGTCAATCTAGCATCAAAGAGACGGAGTTAGTTGTCACGCGTAGGTTCGTTCCCATGAGAACGATAGTATAGTTCAGATTTCAACATGAATGGAGGATCTAACACTAACATCCATTAACACTAAGCATTAACACTACATCCATTAACCCTACTTCCATTAATCCTAAATCCACAACAATGATAGAAACTTACTCTTTCTCTCTCTCCCTTTCTCTCTCACAAAAAGCATAAGAAATAGCAATCCCAATAATGATCAGATCCAACAATTAGCAAAATCCAAAGAAAGCATGAGAAATGGAGGAGAAGAGAGGAAGAGCAAGGACATTCATCAATCCATTTCTAAAGAGAACCAATCTGCTTTATTGAAATGAGGAAATGAACATGAGGAACAACTCGAGTTGGTCCCTTTTTATAGTAGAGAGGAGGACCCTGGCCTTTGAATCCTATTGGTCCAGTCTTGTCTCTCTTTTTATTCAAATTTAAAAAAGTGTGAGAACCATCAAAATTGGAGGAAGAACCAAGCAAGATGTGATTATCATCCATCTTCATCCATAATCAATCATCAATATAAAGACAACAAATTCAAAGACAAGTCCAAGTTTAGATGCTACTATTGTGAATAGAAAGGACATTTTGGCTTGGAATTTCAAAGAAAAAGAGCATAAAAAAGGTAAGCTAATATTGCCAAGAACTCAGAATATATAGTGGTGCATCATCTCACATGACACCACACAAGGACTATTTTTCTTCTCTTTCTCTATTTTTTGGTACAAATAAGCTCAATATTACAACAATTGATCACTCTTATAAGGTAGAAAAAATTGGATCTATCCCATGTACCTTAGTTATGCAAAAAGACAAAATTGCCTAAGTATTTTATGCGCATAACATTACTAAGAGCTTACTAAGTGCAAGCCAACTATTGGATATGGATAACTTGGTTTCTTGTTGAGTTTGATAACAAGACATGTTTGATCAAGAATAATAGAGTTCTTATTGCAAATGTTACAAGGTTTAGGAAAACTTTCATGCTCAATGCAAGTGTTCATGCTAACTCTTGAGTTTGATGGCCAAGGCCAAGATGACACAACAAGAGCTTTGGCATAATATATTGAGCAATTCCAATTGTGCATCATTCGAGATAATGAGCTAGGAGTCTCATTGATTGGCATTCCAAAAAGTTTGGTAAGTGATAGTGATATTTGTCAAGAGTGTGCTTTGCTAACAACAAACTCTCTTTTCCAAGATTTTGCAACACATCACTTTGGCAAATAATCAAATTGGCTAGTTTTAACAATTAATTAACTTTAATACATTGATTGTAATGCATCACAATTATAACAATTTGTTGTAAATGATCTTTCTTTTGGATATCTTCGAAGTCCAAACAACATAGTCCGAAATGGCAATGAGACAAATTATTCCCTTCTTGAACAAAAAAAAAACATTTGAATGGCACAACTCCTCCTATTTTGATAAATTGGATTTGTCTAAACACTTTCAATTAACATATTAGTGCTAAAAGCCCTCAATAATTAATTGATAGTTGTATTAGTCAAGTCCTATATTCATTTTGTAACTTAATTCTTGTAGTAATGACATGACATCTAGTATGGCAAGCACATCGCACCTTGCATGGTCGTATGCCAATTTAACATCTAACAAATCGTCTATTGTTTAGTTAGTACACTTGGTAATTATTAATTATCTCAATGGGATTATCCCCCCTTGAAAACATTCATGAAAGATTTTTGTACATTGTAAGTTTGTAGATACCACATTAGTTGAAGTAGTTTCCTCACAATATTATGAGCTCCATAAAACTGATAACTCCAAATTATCATTGAGTGTGATAGTTACCAAGAACACAAATTTAAGCCATACATGAACAATAAGGTTCAAGTTTGAAATAGTTGCTTAAATTGAGCTACAATTTCACTAGAAAGTTTATCAAAACACATGTAAAAAGGACTTCAAAATTTATCAATACTACAATACATTTATTTATTCTTAAAAGGAAGACCAAAATCAAGTGTTTAATTGTTGCCTTAAGCGGTCAAATATGAAACTCAATCGTTAGTGATGGTTCAATCATTGATTTGTTAGGGCATGTGCACTTCCCTTCATAAAAAAGAAAAATTGCCTCATGCATAAGAATGTGGATTTGATTGTTTACTTGTCATGAATACTACAATAGTTTATGATATGCTAACAATTGAAGAAGTCTTGCTAGATTTGCATGTGAATTAGTAGACTCATTCTTTCATGACTGAAGTATGACGACATGAGATTTCAAACAATCAAAAGTTGTTCTACCAATTGGATATAGCCAACAGGGGGGCCACCACACTTGGAAAAATGCCATTTCTTTGGATATGTACTACGCACTTGGATGTCTTGTGCCATGTTCAAGCTCTTGCACATGACTAGCTGGCATTTGTTGTCTTTCTATAGCTTTGTCAGGCATAAATCAAAACTATATAATCAATGTGTATATTTTGGGCTACATTCTTTGAGCCCTAGATGATGAGCAAATCAACTTTGGGACTCTCATCTATAACTCTTTCCATCGAATAATTTAGATACATTCATGAAAGAGTAATCTTAGAAGAAAAAAAACTGGAAAATTGTAAGGATTCTAATAGTATACATGTGTTTCTTGTGAAAATTGTTTGAAAATTTTCAAAATTCCATTCCAATCCCTTGATTAAGAACGATTGTGTAGACCTTACAAATATATAATGGTCATTTGTTTGATTAGATAAAATTAAGTGAAAGGCATGTAAGAATTTTCTCAAACTCAATAGAAATGATAAAATTAGAGGAAAATATGAATAATAAGATTATAATTACATTTTAGTCCCCTAATTACAAAAAGATCATGCAAACCTTGCAACATTCTAACAATTCTAAAATTGATCAAATAAACTTAATTGACTCAAGGCACATCAAATCATTTTTGAGCTCAACAGAAATGATAAGATTGAGAGAATCTCAACTTCGAGTTTAGAAGCTGCAAAAGGAAGTATAAACAAGACGATTGACACAAATATAAGCCTACATTCCTCAATGTAGAGATGAGCTTTAGCAAAATTATGATCTAATAAACCAAGACTTCTATTGGACCAATTTCACTTCCAATAGCAGACGAGTCAAAGTATGAGAATGGAAGACATATAGAATAGAAATAACTATGATAATTGTTACAATGTGACACTTCCCTAACATGAAGTTTCTTACCAAAACAACGTAGTCATATAATAGGAAAAAAAGCTAGCTCTTCCAGATCGAAAACTTATCTTGATGATAAATGATCCGACACTTGACCATTGATAATCTGATTACAACCACACAAAAGTTGATGTTAGACTAAGCAAAACCATGTTCATGTTATTCTTAAACCTAACTATCAAAATAGTGATAGTGATAATAATGGTATAGCATGTTGTCGTAAAATCTTGATGCGATTGAAGAAAGATATAATGGGTAGAGAGAGAGAGAGAGAGAGAGAGAGAGAGAGAGAGAGAGAGAGAGAGAGAGAGAGAGAGAGAGAGAGAGAGAGAGAGAGAGAGAGACTAGTAATGTGTTTAGTGGGCCTTTCATGACATTGTCATTGACGGTTATTCCATCCAAATAGCGTTGTAGAGTTGATTGGAGCCTAGCATTCTCTTCAACAAATTTATGTCTCTCTAACTCCAGCGCCAACTTGTCCAACAATACCTACAACAGATTGCTTATATCAAGTTTTCACCGAGAGCATGCTTCTTCCTAATCATTGCCAACTTTTACCATAATTGTATCAAATTTGGAAATATCCAAATTGCAAGTAAAAATATTAGCCTTTCCAATGAATCATGATATTTATAGGTTCTATCATTAGAATATGATCACTTAATAAAAAACCCCAATTTCACAATAATGCAAACCTTGTTGTAGCATTTGTGAAAGTTACAAAAGTAGTTCCACTTTGCAACTTGATTTCCATTCTTATCTATGGCTGACGAAGATAGCTCCATGGATTCATTCTTTTCAATTTTTGGTGCATTTGACACTTCATTGACTTGTTT
Organism: Diphasiastrum complanatum; assembly: GCA_029204225.1. Classification (NCBI taxonomy): domain Eukaryota; kingdom Viridiplantae; phylum Streptophyta; class Lycopodiopsida; order Lycopodiales; family Lycopodiaceae; genus Diphasiastrum; species Diphasiastrum complanatum. The sequence continues at coordinate 21,800 of MU834065.1, read as the reverse complement.
TCTATTCTCTACGACCAAATATTCTTTTTCGTTGGTATTAGTTGCTGATTTTCCACCTGTAGTAGAGCAAATTGCAAAAGAAAGTGTTGGATTCTAACTATTTTCTCATTCACTCCAGAGAACAATTGTTACAAATGATAGAGGAAAAGCAACCCTACCAAAATGGTTCCATTTCCAGAAGACACTAATACAGGAAATCCTTGCAAATTAGCTTCAATTTGCTATGTGATAACAAAACAAAAAACACAAATCATAGGATAGATTGTGCAAACATAAATCATAATGAGGAAAAAGCCTCAAGAAAATTCTTAAACTTGGATTGAGATCATGAAAGTTGAAACAAAGTGCAATAGATAAGATGACTTAAGCACTTTCAAATTCACTCATTGGAATGAAGGGCACATATATGAGTTGCATCGATGACCATTTCAAAGGTGTAACATTGCCTTTAGATTCTTCATAGATGAGAAAGAGAAGGTTGCCTCAGACTGAACTTCAATGCTTAACTCCCTACATGAAGAACTTTTTAAAGGGGGAAAAAATATTACATACCTTCAAGGGAATGCAAGAACTCAGCTAAGGTGACGAGCACATTGAATGGGACGGAGCACTAGTCTAGAGCTATAGCTACTCTTGGTGGCACATGTTAATATCTTACTGATGCAAGATGATTCATTTTAGTGGCTTGCATCAGCGCATGCAACTAACACATGACCAAGCTGTTGCCATGTTGGTGGAGGTGACCCCACCTATACAACTGATATGATGTGCGATTTGTTTGAAAGAGCTCACATTTTGACTATTTCACATATAGCTATTCCTACATCAAAATATCCAAGACAATACAAAGATGTTCTTCAAGAGTCTGCTGTCTACAAGTTATAACGTCATCTAAAATACGCTACCATGAACCTTCCCAAATAAGGACAAAGAATATTGTTCATCATTTGCTAGAATGTGGTAAGTGCATTAGTTAGTCCAAACAACATGACCAAAAACTCATCTTTACCATATATGGTTTCAAAAGCACTCTTAGGGATATAGTTTCCTAATCCCTATTTGATGGTATTGTGATCTAAAGTCTTGGATAAGTGTACTTAGCTCCATCAAGATGATCTGTTAAATCATCCCATCATGGATAAGGGACATCTATTTTGGATGGTCATTTTGTTCAATTACAATCAACATGGAGGCAATTGCCTCCATCATTCTTTGCTAACTAGAAATACTGGTGTTCCCCAAGGGGACTTGCTAAGACACATATGCCCCATTCTAAGATACTCCTACAGTTGCTTGGCAATTTCATGCTCTTTCTTTTGGATAATCTTATAAGAAAACAACAATGCACGAGCATTATTGTCATGCCCACGACTGATCTCGAAAGGTCAATAGGCCTACTATTACGAGCCTATAACCAGTGCCGAACCGTAGAGAACACATGAGGTCAGATACCATAGTCAGGGGTGTGTCCAGAGCGTACACATCCAACAGGACAAGACAGTGTGAGTAGTGTGCCCCGGCACGGACCATAGCCATGGCAGGCCTAACACAGCCTAGGGACCCTGTTAACAGGATAGGGCCTCACGTTGGGTCCCGACGTGCAATCGGCCACGTCAGTGACACGAGGCCGACACTTGGCGGTATGCATGCTACCAGTCCTCACACTGGGCTAGGAGGGGCTTACTCCATATAGGGAGTGGGCAATGTTGGGTGGATCAAAGAGTGTTTGCCCTACTATGGTGTTTATATCTCTAACACTGGTATCAGAGCCATCTCCATCTTTTGGGAGTTTTTCAGCAATAGAAAAAGTTATCAAAGTGTAGGAAAAAATCTTCTTGCATCCAAAAAATAGTGAGGGAGATCCATCGGCTGTAGAACCAGCTCTCCATCGCTATTTTTTCAATACAATTTGTTGCTAACTGAGCGGAATCTAAATCGGATTACAAGTGCAGATCCATCACTGAAGTGGCAACAAAAAAACCTTCCTTTCCAAGCAGATTTGGAGGGCCAGTTTGAAGGCATCATTAGCACTAGACAGGGTGTAACATAGCTGTAGATCCATCGCTGTTGTTCAGTAGGTTTTGGGATGGAGTTTCTACCAATTAGAAGACTCAAGTCTGCAAGATGATCAACGAGGAGGTTCCTCCACAAATTTAGAAATTCAGATTAGTTTTTGGCTTGAAACCTGAGTTTTTTGGAATAGGAGGGCCGCTAGTCAGATAGTGAGGATTTTTGGCAGTCAAAATCAGATTTTTTCTTCCAGATTCAGGCCCTGAATTTTGGTTTTCTGGGGCAGCAGACCCATAACTCTACCAGCGAGGGTTCCTAATTTTGAAATCCAGAAAATTTCATTAATTTTTGTGAGAAATTGGCAAAAATCTAGCTTGGTATTTTTTATGATAGAAGTTTGTAAGTGAATTTCACATGTGTGGAGGATGTTCCCACGTGTGGAGAATTGTAAAGTAAATCAAAATGTTTGATATAGGGGTCTCATAGAATTTCATAGTCAAGTATTTAGGTGTAGGATGTTGATAGGGTCAAATTTGGCATAGATGGCAAATTATCCATTTCCACTTGTAATGTCACTATTGAGCCAAAATAGAGTAGGAGGCCAAACTTGTGCCAATTAGAGTGTAGACAAGTGTAATGTTTTTGTTTGATGAAGTTTAAGAGGTCCAATAGGATTTAGAGGTGGAACCATGTGTGGTCCAATAGGAATTTGAGGTGTGCTTGAATATAGTCCAATAGAATTTAGAGGTGCATGGATCAATGGTCCAATAGGATTAAGAGGTGGCAAAGTGTGATCCAATTATAGTTAAGCATAGTGGTAGCTCATGAATCTACTAGTATCATTGTACTCCTCATTTTGGATCTAATTGATTTTGAGATTGAGTGGATTTTGAGTGTCATTGGATTTTTAGCTTTCTCTCTCTACCCGAGAGCTCATGATGGTTTTTCTCTCTCTACCCGAGGAGAGCAGCTTGTTTTTACTTGGAATACTTTTGGAACACTTCCCACACGTGTGAGTGAGAGTTGGAAGTGATTGAATGCATGTAGTAGTGTGTTTTTGCCATAGAATCAAAGATAGATCTTGAATCTCAATCTAGTCTTGGTCTTGGTGCATCTACACACCTTAGGAGATTAAAAGTACATGTAGTGGACAATCCACACGTGTGAAATTCAACATGGTATCAGAGCCTACCTAAGGTTACCATGCATTTTGATCCATTTGAGTGAAAACTATTCATCAATCTTGCGCTAGAAATTGTCAAGGCCCATTTTCCTAGCTATCTTGTTCAATTTTGGATCAAAAGAGATCAAAAGGACATTGATTGGGTCTGACCTGGTACTGTACGGAATCAGGTGCTCAGACATGTGTGAGGAACATCCAATTTCAGTTTGGGAGTTCTCTTTGATGTTTGATCCAAAAATCTTGCTTGATAGCTTGTTTTGAAGCTATTTTTGTCTAGCAATTATTTCATTCCATTTGGTTGTGCCAATCAAAAGTTATAAGCTTTTGAAGAGGGTTAGGTAGGGCACGTAGACCTGGGTGGACACATTTGGTTTGGTCAACCTTTCCAAGCTATTTTTTGAGGAGGAGTGTGAGAAATTGGCAAAAATCTAGCTTGGTATTTTTTATGATAGAAGTTTGTAAGTGAATTTCACATGTGTGGAGGATGTTCCCACGTGTGGAGAATTGTAAAGTAAATCAAAATGTTTTATATAGGGATCTCATAGAATTTCATAGTCAAGCATTTAGGTGTAGGATGTTGATAGGGTCAAATTTGGCATAGATGGCAAATTATTCATTTCCACTTGTAATGTCACTATTGAGCCAAAATAGAGTAGGAGGCCAAACTTGTGCCAATTAGAGTGTAGACAAGTGTAATGCTTTTGTTTGATGAAGTTTAAGAGGTCCAATAGGATTTAGAGGTGGAACCATGTGTGGTCCAATAGGAATTTGAGGTGTGCTTGAATATAGTTCAATAGAATTTAGAGGTGCATGGATCAATGGTCAATAGGATTAAGAGGTGGCAAAGTGTGATCCAATCATAGTTAAGCATAGTGGTAGCTCATGAATCTACTAGTATCATTGTACTCCTCATTTTGGATCTAATTGATTTTGAGATTGAGTGGATTTTGAGTGTCATTGGATTTCTAGCTTTCTCTCTCTACCCGAGAGCTCATGATGGTTTTTCTCTCTCTACTCGAGGAGAGCAGCTTGTTTTTACTTAGAATACTTTTGGAACACTTCCCACACGTGTGAGTGAGAGTTGGAAGTGATTGAATGCATGTAGTAGTGTATTTTTGCCATAGAATCAAAGATAGATCTTGAATCTCAATCTAGTCTTGGTCTTGGTGCATCTACACACCTTAGGAGATCAAAAGTACATGTAGTGGACAATCCACACGTGTGAAATTCAACAATTTTTAGGGAGGAAATTAGAGTTTTTCAGTTAAATTGAAGTGGAAATCTTGTTGCAGTTAGATCTTCCGGACTACCTTTAACTAATTTCCTTCTTGTAGTGGATCCTGCATGCAAATTGGGGAGCCAAATTGCAATTCACAACCAAGGAAAGACTGAGAGATTTTTTTGTTTTTCTCTTTGGAAATACAGTCCTGAGACGAAGCTAAGTATTCTACTTTCATTTTTCCAATTCAGTCAATCTTTTTTTTAATTTTAGTCAAAATCTAAGGTACATCTCTTTTTGTTCTGAAAATGACTACTCCTCAGAAATCAACCCTCGGAGAGAGAGGCATTACAAAGCTCCTCGGAAACGTCCATCACTCATATAGCCCTCAAAACCAGAGGATTTCAAGAAAGCCAAACAAGAACATTTGGGCTTTGTGTGTAGGGGCGAGGGTCACACAGTTAGGCAGTGTCCCAAGGGGCCATTTATTAAAAAAGATAAAAAACAAATTCATCTTGTACAAACCGTAAGCTTCTCAAGTGACTCAGCAGCTTCCGAGATAAAAGTGTTTCATGAAGATCATGAACACTGTTGCCAATTAACCTCTGCAATGCTAGCGAGACCCTTCAGTTTTGGGCCACATGACCTAGTACGTATGCATGGTAAGATTGGCAACCAGTCAGTAAGAGTCATGGTTGATGATGGGACAACCATAATTTCATCAACTACAACCTAGTTTAGAAACTTGGACTTACAAAAATAGCTAGTCAGCATAGGTACATAGTTTCTTTAGCCAAGGATAAACAAAAAAATTTGGGAAACTATGGTAAGCAACTTACATCTTGATATTCAGGGGTATCAAGATGAAATGAACTTTTAGATAATGCATCTGGATCGTACAGACCTTGGTCTTGGAAGAGACTGGCTCTTCAGCTTAGGGCCCCTCCACAAAAATTATCAGGAAAACACCCTTAGCTTTCAACGTAATGGCAGAGAGATCCAGTTGCAAGGGGAGCATGATGTTCCCAACAGTCCTATGGTCTGTAGTTCAGAGCTTCGTCAGCCCACAACTTTTTTTAGTATTACTTGTGATTTTAAGTCCCTATTCCCTTTATCTTTCCTCTATGTTTATCATGGTGATATGACTTCCACATGTGTGATCGAGACATAAGTGGCACGTCTCCAATAATACTTTGAGACTTCTCATCCCATTTGTATTGATACCCAAAAGATTGCTAAAGTAGTTGTTCTCTTCGGTAGTCCAAGTTATTTTAAGTGTGTACATTTTCATCAATCTATCTTTGAGTGGTATGTCTTTCTACATGAACTTTGCTTAATTATGTTATCAACTAATGTTGAGTCTACTTTTGAGAGTCCTTTTGTACATGAGTGGTGTCATAGATATTGAGAGTGATATTAATGGGCATCCTTTTAAGTCTATTTCTAAGTCAACTTGTGAGCTTCCTTCTATGAGCCAGGATGAGACTTATTGTGGGGATGAGAGAGTTTCACAATGAGACTGATTCACATACACAAGTTGACATTGTAACGCCGAGAATATGCGAAAGGCAAACAACTCGAGCAGAATTTCTAAAGCAGAGGTCCAAATATTTACGCTTCATTGATACAATATCCATAGATTGGGTCTACAATTGCATGCAAACAATTTTCATATACCAATTTATAAAAAATTCTTAGAAAAACTACCAGAAATACATTTTCATACCTTCGTGAGTACCATTGGACTTATTGACGTCAAGGTCCTCCATTGTATCCTCAGGCATCATAAAAATAGTTGAATAATGAAAAGGATCAAATGGAAATGTCTTCTTGTTACTGGTTTCCATCTGTTAGATTACATAGACTCAATTTTAAAACCAAAAAAAAGACATAAACTATGATTGAGACACCAAACTATTGGACTTTTTAAACTTAGAAGCTATGTTTAAAAAAAAAAATCATATTTTTTAAACAATGGCTTGGTATAAACTTGTAAATAAGATACAAGCTTGTAATTAAAGAGAGAGGGGGAGAAATTGGAAGCGACACACAAGTTGTACTTGTAGGTTGTACATATAGCAAGTACAGGCCTGTAATGTGTTCTCAGGGAGAATCAACATGGATTTTATCACTCTTGCCTTCAGTACTTGGAAAGAAGGGAAAGTGCGTGTGACTGAGGCCGCCCTTGCTGCCATAGGGATAGCGTCCGGTACCCAAGCCTCACCGAACCATAAGCAAGCCAAACAGGGTATTAAGCCTTATATTGATGATACTACCCATGATCTGCACTGGACTAATGATGGCTTTCTTCTATGATTCTGCCATTCAGGCTGTTGCTCAGCTCCTCAACAATTTTCAGATGGTTGGCAACCTTAGAAAAACTGATATTACTTTCCAAATTTTGCATAGGATAGTTGAGTCCAAGGCCAAGATAGCCAAGGCTCTTCTGGAACCATATAATTGGTTCAAGACTATCTTTGGAGAGTTCAAACGAGCTATCAAGAGCAATACCAAGCAGTAGTTTGTTGTTGGCCACAGATGTTGTCACTCCTAGTAGCCTCCCACCTTGAAAATAAAATTCATGATTTTAGTATGCACGTCCTGCTCTCTATTTATGAAGAGGCACCAGCTAAATCCTCCCAACAGGCACCGAGTTCACATAGTCGTCGTCGTCCACGCAGTGATATCGTCATTCCTGACTCGCCTTCTGCATCACGACGTCGCACTAGGCAACCAACCACCGCTGCGCTCCCAGCTATCCGCACTGAACTACCTATTTTCCTCCCTCTGATGGCTTCCTCACAAGGTCAGTCTGTGACAGTTGGATCTACCATTCCAGTCACACTTGGCCCGGTCGTCTCTTTTCCACAGATCCGAGCCATTTCCCCAAACACACAATCATTCATGGATATGTTCGATGATTCCAACCCATTGGCCCAAATGACACTTTTAATGCCCCAGAGCCCAAGCCCTTTCAACTCCAATCCCTTGGAAGAGGATTCGAACAGTTCCATGATACCACTATTGGATTTGATGATTCCTTCCAGATCAACCAACAAGATCAAGTTGAAGCCGCACCAAACACCCTTAGGGTCGATTATGCTGTTATATCTCCAAAGCAGTTCGACGCCACAGTGCCAGAGGGTTTTGAAGCCGAAGATACATTTGAAGAAGAAGAACCGGCCACACACCAGAGGCCAGTGAGCATGATTCCTACCGGAGCTTTTCATGTTGCTCTTGCTGCTACTGTGTCTACTACTGTGGATTTTGGTGACGCAATGGGTCTTGTTTCTAACCTGAAACATAGCCACCTCTAAGAAAAACTAGCTTGAAAAATCTAATCGATATCTCTCTAGGCTTCAGTATACAATCAAAGTAAAAAGTCACCTTGCTATTGAGCTGCTCCAATTTGATAATGCGTTCAGCCATTTTCAATTTTTTTGTTAGATCAAGTCTAGCCTCCTCACTGGCCTTAGAAATAGCCTGACAAATGCAAGGGTCTCACAACATAAATTTTCTTGTCCAGATCTAAAGAAATAGTATATACCTGGATCTTTTAATAAATGCAAAAGAAAACTTCAATTTTGATACCTTCAACTTGTCATGTTCAGATTTGCACATTCTCTCTAGCTTTTTCTTCAAATCTTGATAATGTTTGTTGACATCTTCCTTTTGGTCACGAAGGGCCTTATTAACACCTTCCCACTCCCGACTGCATGAATTGTTAGAATCACCAAATGACTAAACAAATTGACTTCTAAATGATCTTCTTGAAAGAAGGTTAGAATAAGTATCACAAAAGAGCACCAATTATCGTATTTACATGCTTAAATTAAAAGCACAAAAGAGCACACCAAATGTTGATCTACCTAAATTATCATGATTGGACGACTAAAAAATGCAAAATGTCATTCCCAATTAATATTACATACTTATGTGTTTGAATCTTAAAGAGGAAGAAGAACTACTAGTTGACCCATCTAGTATGTGCCCATTTCATAGAGAAAAAAAACTATTGTTTAAAATGTTCTTTCATTTCTTTCGTTGGAGTTTTCTTTGAATATAGCTACTACTCATGATACTCATCTAGGCTGTGAAAATATTATTGGCTTCTTAAATGAAAAATTAGAGGGAGCCTAGAAAGGATCAAAATGCACAAACCAACATAAATAAAATAGAAGACATGGGAGAACAAATGATGAAGATAAAAAGCTCATGTCTTTAAGAACTGAGTTCATGTCAACTGACGTTGCATGCTTGACTTTTAGTGGACTTAGCATCACTTGTCTACTTGACTGCACTGTTGAGAGGAAATAAGAGTACTTCACCTTGTAAGGCCATGTGCCAAATAAAAGCCCTCAAAATTGTGGCTTGATGATGGAGGCAACCACAAGGCATCTCTTCTAAAATCATGACTAAGTAGCTACACTAATTAACCTTCTATGTTTCTACAATACATTTTCATTGTGAATTGGATGGACTACGCATATTCACATACTACAAATTAGTTTCATCTATGGATTTAGACTTGAATGCATTTGCTCTTCAAAGTAGTAAAAACACCCTTAAGCAACTTTCTTCACAATCTGATATTTCTGTTGGAGGGTTTACGGATTCGAAGGCAACCCTAACCCTAGTTAAAGAGAAGGATTTGGCACCTTGCATGTGTAAGTCCAACTCGATGATCCATAGTTATTTGATTAGTTAGAAGTTAATATAAGGACTTCAGGCCTTTTTGCGAGATTCAATGTCGCAAGGCCTAATAGTCAAGTTAGTCAATAAAAATGGCTCTCTCCAAAATTCAAATTTCAAATAATAAGAGGTGGAAATTGGCCAGTAGGATTTGACACCAAAGCCCTAAAATCCACTATATATACTGGTGGATTCGAGTTATTTTGTACATTCACTCTTAATTTCAATAAAACAGGTGGATCCTCTTTCAAATGGATATGGAATGTCCTTGCTCTTCTACTTTTTTTCTCCATCTCTCAAGTTTTCTTTGGATTTGCTAATTGTTGGATTTAATGCTTGTTGAAATTTATGTTTATTATACTTTTTGTGAGAGAGAAACATGAGAGAGAGAAGAGTAAGATCTATTATTGCTTGAGTAGTGTTGATATAAAGTCCTAAACCCAAGATCCTAGTCTAAGCATGCCAATAACAAGCAACACAAGGGAAACGGATGGTAGACAAACCAATCCCACTAATCCTAGATCGAACGGATCTAGCCCCCAAGCTATGAATCAATCTCAAAGAGGAATGAGGCATCACACTAGCAGCATACAGCTACCAGTCTCACAATCGATGATACACTAATGAGAGCCCAAGAGGTATACTTATACCCTCCAAGGCCCATGCACCACTAGTAGTGCACTATGACACCTCACTGGACACCTCTGTAGCCTATTTGGGCCACGTCATCCAGTTCCCCAATGACTCACTAATAGACCCATACAAATCCACCATCATGAGTTTAGACCTACAACCATCAATTATGACCTTATACACACAAGAGTTCCAATTCTCTTATAGTCACAATTAACTTACGAGTTGTTGGTGGCCTACTGATCCCTAACATGGACACGCTACCCGAGACCAAGTGGGCATGACATTTACTTGCTAGTGTTAATGGATCGTAATGTTAAAGGTTAGTGTTAGATGTGAATCATAAGCATGTGCTTGATTATGAACTATGTTATCGCTCTCATGGGGACGAACCTCCGCGTGACAAATCTTCTTCTTCCTTTGATTGAGCCTAGATCCAAGTTTGAAGGTGGATAGGAAATACCCGCTACAATTTCGGCACCGTTGTCGAGGAGCTACGCCAATTTTTTATTTTTCAGCATGTTTCTGATCCATGTGAAAAAATATCAGCTTACTAAAATCCAATATGTCTCTTTGATCTTTGGTTATGAATGACAACACATCTAGCACCATTGACAATGTAGAAATCTAACATCTACTGCACTAAGAAGATGCAAACTCAATAAGATCTTGATCAAATATCAAATATATGATGAAATGAAATTTTTGGCTGTACAATAACAGTAAGGTACTGTATTTCACACCTGTGAATCCAATACACAACATACAATTGCATTCTACACACAAAATTGCAAGATATCAACACTATAGTGCAAAAATGGGTATATGAACCCAAAAAAACTCATGTATAAGCATGAGAGAGAGAGAGAGAGAGAGAGAGAGAATGTATCTCTTCCCACGCTTGTACACTATTTATTATAAGTTCTTGACCTATTTGGATGTCCTTCTCCAAGCATATCAACAATAGGAAACTTCTAGATCTATTCCATACCCTACTCAAATATAGACTTGATTCAATCTACCAAACATTCAAATTTGAATCTTTCCAAATTTGACCTACTTACTTTTCTCACACTTTTTAAAAGTGGTAATTCAAATGAACTTAGACTAAAATCCATCTTTGTCCTTTCTTGATATGTCTCCACCATAAAACTCCATGAATGAGCCACCATCTTGCCACAAAAAACCAAGAGAGTACAACAATGATGTTAATTCAGCTTCATATGACTCCATATAACTAGTATGTAGCACTAGTCTTTCTTCAAAATCCACTTGACACAAGAAAATAACCATAGATTCACCAAAATTTGACAATCTCCAAGCATTGACACCACATAGTTCAAACCTTGAGAACTTAGGCATGAATAAGTGATATAATGAATCTCCAATAGCTTTAATTTCATCAGCAAAACCAGCCAAGAATGCTTGTACAACTCCAACATCAAAATGATGTAAAATAATGTAGGTTTTACTATATCTTGACAATTTGCACACATCCACATGAAATTGCTCAAACATGAGATAGAACAAGATAAACTTGAACAACACTTTCTTGTTGTTACTTTGATTTTACTTGAGTCTTCAAACACATCATAAGAGAATTACAAACACCTATATCTTCATCATTAGTAGTTGAGTTGCTTGCTACTTTCATCTCTTACTTGTTCAAACATTCATTAGCAAAATACCCTTTAATACTACAATAGAAATATTTTAACTTGGATCTATCTTTCTTTTCGCCAAAAGAGATATTGTTGTAGATCCACCTCTTGCTTGAAACCTATATTTTTCATTTACCAAAATCTCTTGCAAATCCACCATGCTTGGCAAAGTTCTTTGAATAGCAAAGCTTTGAACAAGGTTAGCATGATCATCAAGTAAGTCATTAAGTATAACTTGCACAAGTTCTACCTCATTAATGCTCTCATCAATGCATGATAGCTCATCATTAAATGCTTCAACTCTCAACACAAAAGCATGAGCACTCTTTTCCTTCTTTTGCATAGATTGAAAGATTTTTCTAAGAGTAAGTACTCTAGATGTAGACTTGAATTCATAAAGCTTCTTCAAAGCTTCCCAAATCTCAAAAGATGATGTACACTTACCAACTTCCTTGAGAAGCTCATTGATAACATTCATCTTGATAATGTGTAGAGTTCTTTTAGCTCTCTTGTCATACTTCATTTGATCTTGTTGTGCCAAGGGCCTTTCTTCCACTCCTACAACAATGTCCATCAACTCATTTATCTCAAGGAGAGACTTCATTCTCACCTTCTGAGTAAAATAGTTGCTTGATATAAGTCTATCATTGCTTTCCAACATAAAGCCTCCATTTGTAGCCATGTTGCAATGACCTGATCCTCTCTTTCAACTTGTTCCAATGCACAAAGCACTGTCTTGAATGTCAACAAATGAACTCGAGAAGAAATCACAAAGATATGGAATTACCTCAAATCTCTTTCTTGCACCAAACCTAGCAAATCAACACATAGAAAGGAAGATATTTGATCAACCTACAATCTCATGAACTTTTTTACTTCCTAAACTTAAAACACGCTCTTGAGAAATCCAACAACTTCAAAAATAAGAGATCCAAACAAATTTAGAGTTTTGACAAAAGTACAAAATTAAATCATCCAAATTCTATATGCCAATGCTACAAACTTGATATAAAATCTTGTAGTCTTCAATGAGACCTTCCTGATGCAATTAAAGTCACCCAAATCCAATAAGTGAAATGTGAAATCGGCCTACTTCAAGTTCATAACCCTAAATTGAGTTTTGATTTACAAAAAATCATTTCTACACATGAAAATTGCTTAATTTTTTAGTAGAAATCGATCTAGTACACTCTAGAAGTGGTAACTCCTCCAGATCCTTGCTAAAGATGGCTGATCCTTCAATAACCTACAACAATAGCTTTGATACCATGTGAAGAATTATCGGACACTAAGACCCAATATCTCTCTTTGATCTTTGGTTATGAATGACAACACATCTAGCACCATTGACAATGTAGAAATCTAACACCTACTACACTAAGAAGATGCAAACTCAATAAGATTTTGATCAAACATCAAATGTATGATAAAATGAAGTTGTTGTCTATACAATAATAATAAGCTATTGTATTTCACACGTGTGGATCCAATACACAACATACAATTGCATTTTACACACAAAAGTGCAAAATATTAACACTATAGTGCGAAAATGGATATATGAACCCAAAGAGAACTCATGTATAAGAATGAATGAATGAGAGAGAGAGAGAGAGAGAGAGAGAGAGAGAGAGAGAGAGAGAGAGAGAGAGAGAGAGAGAGAGAGAGAGAGAGAGAGAGAGAAAGAAAGAGTATCTCTTCTCACGCTTGAACACTATTTATAACAGGTCCTTGACCTATTTGGATGTCTATCTCCAAGCTTATCAACAATAAGAAACTTCTAAATCTATTCCAAACCCTACTCAAATATAGACTTGATTCAATTCACCAAACATTCAAATTTGAATCTTCCCAAACTCAACCTATTTACTTTTTCACACTTTTTAAAAGTGATAATTCAAATGAACTTAGACTAAAATAACTTCAAAATGTTTATCTTTATGTTTAAGATGCATATTGGCCTAAATTGCCAAACTAAACATGACTAAACTAGTTGATATTTTTTACAATTCATGCTTGAATGTTAGCTTGCATTTAGGCATCTTGTCTTGGCATAATAGAGTTAAAATTACATTTTAGAGTTAATGTGGGAGAGATTTTGTTTGATTTGTGTGGATTTTTTTGTTTGAAATCTATTTTGATTGTTGAGCAGAGAAGCCAGACAAATCACCATTCCTAAAATCCATTTGAATCTGAAAAAATCATAGAAATCAATCAAAATCGTTCGTTGTTGCTTTTTGGTGACAAAAGGGGCAAAATCTTCATCAGTCTTTGATAACTTTATATTCCTTTGCAACCAACCTTCGCCGACTTGCAAACAGTACCACCATGATGCAGTGAAGCTACAGTTTGAAAGGCGAACGTTACTTCCCAGCCGATTTCCAAAACCTGAACAAAAACCACCAAAAAAAAGTGGAAAAACTCCTAAAAACAAAAAAATACAAAAAACCAATCTTCGTCTAGTCTATTGTACCTAGATCTGACCCAGATCTATCTATAGCCAGGTTGGCGAAGGTTAATTCCAAAAATAAAAGGCTAAAGTGACTATTCCACTAGTTATTAGTAACCTTTTGTAAAAAGTTTTACACCTTTCTACAAGAATATCAGCTCTTAGAGATGAACCTTAGCCAGAGTCACATTCAATTTATCATACTTAATAACAGTATCACTCTTGATCTTTCGCTTGAACTTTCGTCGATTTGTTTGAGGTTTTCAATAGCATTCCATTATTATTTAGTTCAACGTAGATCCATCTGGAGTACCCAAAAAGTCTATCTTAATCCTCACCAAGCTGCAAAAAGTCATTGTTCGCCAAAAAAGAACCTTCACCAGTTCTACCCTAGTATCATCATTATCATCGCCAAGAGAACCTTCGCCAGTACTATTTTTGAGCTCTGATCTATCAAATCTAGCTACTGTCAAATTTCTGAAGATTTGATTATTGTTTACCATTGATTTTGAAAAATTCATATTTCTAGAGTGTTGATCACTTGATCAAGATCTTTTTTCCAAAATCTGATTGTTGACAAGTAATAAAGTTTTACAGATCTGATCACGGATAGGAGTTAATTGAAAAATCTAGATAATGTCTCATTGTTCTTTTGAAGTGATTTGGAAGAATGTCCGATTCAGATATTGAACCTAAGATACATGCTCCTCCAATTGTTGTTCCACAAGTTATTGTTAGAAGAACACCTCGTCTAGAGTTGCCAAAGTATAATGGGTTTTTTGGTCAGTTAGATTTCTCAAGATCTTTGCTGAATCGTGTGAGAAGTATGGCGAAGCTTTTCCACAAGATAAACTTAAAATATTTCCTATGTCCTTAACTGGAGCAGCACAAGATTGGTTTTACAACCAAGATAAGACTGAACGTATGAATCGGAAAGCAATTAAAGCTGGCCTAATTACAAGTTTTAAACCCAGGAAGTTTTTAGAAGATCCTTTCCTACTTTTAAGAAAAATTAAAATGGTAAAGAGAGGAGATGCGAGATTATATTGAACGGGTCAAGCATCTCAAATCAGAGTGTAATCCTGAACTAATCAATAATGACACTATGATCATGTGTTCTTAGCAGGTCTACCTAAGAGGATCAGACGGAAACTTATTATATGTCATTACACTAGTTATTGGATTGTCTGATATTTCTTTTGAAGGGAAAATATGTGAAAGTTGCATTTTGGGAAAACAACACACAGAGAGATTTTTCAAAAGTGGAGCAAGGACAGCTCGTGGCATCCTAGATCTTGTCCACAGTGATCTATGTAGACCTATGCAAACTAGATCTCTTAGTGGCTACTATTATTTTATTCCTACATTGATGATTATAGCATATGCATTTGGATTTATTTCATAAGCAAGAAATCAGATACTTTTGCTAAGTTCAGGGAATTCAAAGCACTGGTTGAAAAGCAAACAAGATGTTGCATCAAGACTTTGAGATCTCATAGAGGTGGTGAGTAGTTTTCGACAAAATTTATTGATTTCTGCAAAGATCAAGGGATCAAGAGACAGACTACAACACCTTATTCACCACAGCAAAACGGAGTTGCAGAACGAAAGAGCAGATCTATTGTTCAGATGGCCAAGGCGATGCTCAAAAGCAAGGGCCTGCCAAACACCTTTTGGGCAAAAGCTTGTAGCACAGCTACGCACATTCTAAATCGGTGTCCTACAAAATCTGTGAAAAGTAAGACACCTCATGAAGCTTTACTGGAAATAAACCTAATATTTCTCATTTGAGAGTATTTGGTTGTGATGCTTATGTCCATATTCCTGATGAGACGAAAGAAATTGGATGCAAAAGCTATCAAGTGTATTTTCCTTGGATATGATGAGAAGGCCAAGGCATACAGGATGTACGACACAAATGCACAAAAGCTTGTGATTTCTAGGGATGCTACATTTGACGAGATGGGCCGAGGTGAACAATCTGAAGTGATCACTGAACCTTTTGATGAGGAAGCGAAAGTACAGGTCAAGAAGGAAGTGGATTTTGATACAGAAAATCCAATGGAAAAAGACAAGCATGGTGCTGAAATCCCCAAGAGAGTACCTAAATGGTACTTATCAGTCACAGATGATGCAAAGAAGAGAAATACTCTCGAATCTAGTGAGTAGGGAGAGTTTAGAAGATCAAGTAGAAATCGAAAACCTCCTGCAAGATTAGAGATGAATTTAGCCCTAATGTATTCTGTGCTCAAGGCTCAAGAACCAAAAACTTTTGATAAAGCAAAGGAGCACGAGGAGTGGCGTGAAGCTATGGAAACATAAATGGAAGCTATATTGAAAAATAGGACGTGGAACATGGTTGAGCTACCTGATGGTAAGACGTCTATAATCACTTGCAAATGGATATATAAGATCAAATATGGAGCTGATGGGCAACTCAACAAGTACAAAGCACGGTTGGTTGCGAGAGGATTTGAACAACAAAAAGGTATTGATTTTGAGAAAACCTTCGCATCTTGTTCACTGATTCTTTGCTCTAGAGAATCAGTCGATTGTTCTTTCTTGCTTCTTGTTTACAAGAACTGTTTTCTGCTTGTTACCAGACTACGTTGGGGAGTTTCTTGAAGTTAATGTTCTTATTCAAACCCAAATCAGGCAGAATGGACTGATAATGTTGTCATGTCTGTCAAAGGACGACTCAAGAGAGTCACTCTTGAAACGTATCACATGCATTCACAACCAAACATGTAATCAAAACGTTCAACCTGTATGTAGATCAGCATGCAGTCCAGGTGAACAAACCATGATTCTACTTTTACTTTGCTGCAAAAACGAGTTTGAAATAGATCCTTACCAACTAAAACTAGGCTACCATACATTAATCCACAAAACTGAAACAAGAAACTAATCTAACAGCATTTTAACAGTCCAAGGATCAAGAAACACTCATTTCTTGATTCTTGGACTGCCCAAAAACATCAAGAATTGGACTTTAAGAAGATATGCAAGATTTACATCACAAATCCAGCCTATTTAGTTTACCTAAATGCTGATTCCTATATTAATCCACAAGAAAACAGGAAAACCAATCCACTCTACGATCCACAACCACACACCAAGGATGGAAGGGCAAGATCATGAATGCATCACTCAAGAAACAAGCGTGATCAAGGAGCTCAAAGGATGCACCAAAAACTCGTGGAGGCTCTTCTCCTTTAGACATGGAGTAGATGCATTATACAAAAAGCTCCTCTTCTCAAAGAGGGAGTCTCTTAAATAAGCAAGACAGCTCCTTAGGTGGCATCCCCTAAAAATACTAGTTCCTACATGTAGAGTGTTGGTGCGTGTTCTTCCTCCGCCTTCTTGTGGTGAATGCTTGATGTTGCTTATCTAATTATTCACAGTCCAATGGTTTACATCCGACATCAAAGGGGACTGTTTATTCGAGCGGAGTTACGTCCGACGGAGGAGTGTAGGGTTTGTGTTTCATTGTGTACGACATCCGAGTGGCTGGTTGGAGCGCATTTTGACATTTGAATGGCATGTCTGAATGCTTGCAGGTTTACATCCGTTTGGTTTAGCTAGGTCAGATTTGAGTGTTTTCATAGGTCTGAGTTTCGGGATGCTTTACATCTGAGCGATTTTTTGCAAGTTTGAAAGTGCATTTACATCCAAGTGTTTTGTGTTTTGATGTACATCCGATGGGAAGTGCAGTGCTTTGGTTTGATCTTAGTGGCAAGTGCAACATTTTTATCCGAGTTGCAGGTGCATCGTCTTTGTTGTTTGTATCCGAGTGGCAGGTTCGGAAGTTCAGGTCCGAGTGACTAGTGCTCATAGCGTTCGAATCCAAGGCGCTCAGATCCGAGGTTCAGATCCGAAGCTGGTTGGGATTACGTCCTAGTGTTGCAGTGGGTTTCCGAACTTGTTCAGATCTGAGTGATTTGTCTCAGATCTGAATACAAATCCTCATCAACGTTGCAGCTGGCTCTGGTTTTGGGCTGCAACTGAGTCCATTTTTAGACTATCACAGTTAGCTCATGAGCTGAAGTGCATTTACATCCGAGTGTGTTTCTGTTGAAGGCTGCAATTAGATTTAAACGTTTTTTTGCATTTGTGGTTCAAGGCCATATTGGCCTAACTAACATTACAACTGGTTGGTTTTCATGCAGTTCTGTTTGATAACATAAACTCGTCTTTTCTCTAATGTTCAGTATTTTGTTCTCGTTTTCTAGGAAGTTGACGTCATGTACAGTGTGGTAGATCAAGGTTTTTTGCAGGTAGGATCTATCATTGAAGAACATTCATTTTCAAGTTTGCTCGTGGTTTTTCCTGTTCAGGGCAACTGCAAGCCCGGCATCGGAGTTAATGTTAGGCCTATTCTTTTAGCCAAATGTTAGCATATTCTAGTTCATGTTAGAATCCATTTTCAATCCGTTCTTCTCCTCACTCAACCACTCATCCCATCCTGTTGTAGTATAGTAAGTTCTACCCTCACCCGCCAAGCATCTCCCGCCGAGTTTGAAACCTAGGCTTGCATTGAAGACCCTCACCCTTGAAACCAATCAAGAAACCAACCAAGCAAGAACCCCTCACCACGCCACGAAATACCATTCAAGCAAGAAACCATGTAGCATCACCAGTCATGTCATAACAGTAAAACCTTTCCAGCAAAAGAGAATCCCAAACATGCAAGAAATCAAGAACTAAAGAGCTATTTCCAGCAAAGAAATTCCAAGAAAGGCGAGAAGACATACGGATCCCATGAGGTGAATGAGCAAAGTTCCTCAATAGCGTGAAGATCAAAGCGTTATCTACAATATTTACATTTTCAAACAAGAACACGAAGAAGCATATCTTAACTTCTAACCTACCTTGAAACATAAAAAAGTCAAGCACATCTATGCTAAAATCATCAACCACCTACACTAATCCACCAAGAACCACCGCTATAGCCATGGAGAGAGAGAGAGAGAGAGAGAGATATGGAGGAGAGGGAAAGAGAGGAGACACAAAAGAGGCACCAAAATTGAGTAGAGTTTCCTCTATTCAAAGTAATACTGATTTTTTACAAGTGTAGTCACTTGCCTATTTGTAGGCATCTTGGGTTCGCCTAGGTGGTGCCCATGTGGCAGCATGCTGATTAATTAATTACAATTTGCCTCTTGTGGCCTAAGTAACATCTTCTTGAAATTAAGTTACAAATGCCACTTGGAAAATTGTGGTACACATCTCAAAATATTTTGACGACTTGACAACTCAAGATTGAGGGGTTCAAGAACATTTATTATAACACCCCCAATACAAGGTTTCAACATTCGATTGCTTTTTTCTAGCTAGTTTCCTAGCACACCAACAGGTTTGGATTTGAGTGTGCGCCGCCACGTTTGTCGTTGACAACTTCGTGCACCTTCGCGTGTTTGCTTACCCCTCCGCACACAGCATGTCCCGAGCCTTCTCATGTCGCCACTGAACTTCTGGTCTCTTATGGGAGAAGGTTCGACTTTAACGAATCTGACAACATTACCCTCCCCTAATGAACTGCAGGATCCACTACAGTGTTGACTCATGAAGGTTGATGCCACTCTGCCGCATTCTCTTGCCGCCATCATACTTTTCATAACCATATCTTTTAGCCTTTTCCGCGCATCTTGTTGTTAATGTTGGCCTCAAGGAATCCGCCAACACATAGAGGCTAGAGCTATATTGATCTGGTAAATTACAGATACAGATAAATTGCAAACCAAAATGACGCTGGAGTGAAAATAGTAAATGTTACAAGCTTACTTTCAGGTTGGCACTATAGATTATACTCATATTTTGTTGAGTAGGTTGAGTTGATCATGTTTTCGTGACAAGCTCTGAGATCGGTCCTTATGATTCATAATTGTTGTCGGTCTGTTGTCGTTCAATATGGTTCCATGTGATTACATTTGGCATAATACAGAAATAGAGATGTTCGATAAAGAATCAATTACTAACCAAAACTAGACCGCAGACCTCTTGAAACTCTTGGCAAACTAGGTAACTAAATTGCTCTTGAAAACACGTTTTATTTTATACCTATATTGGTATCAAAAAAAAATGCGTTCTGGGAACCCTAATGGGAAATCTCAGATCAAACCCATTCATGATCCGGAACGAAGGGTGCGTCTATGGTATGTATAGAAAAAGAAAAAAATTGGTCCATCATTCTAGAATGGTGAATTATGCTATATGAGCACAAGCACTACTATTCGCCAAATAGAATTATTGAGCTTCAAGGACTTATGTTTCAACTTTTGAAATTTTATCTTTAAATATTGCTCTGAGCACCTTCGAAACTAATTTCAGTACCTCGCTTTGAAGGTGAGATGTAACTAACTAAAACTTGGTTTCAATATTTGGTTGTTCTTCAAAATTATGCACGTCCCATCAATTGCCAAGTCAACTTCGATGTAGGGGACAAAATTTGAGTTTAGACCCCTAGTTCATGTTTTCTATTTAGAAAGGCCTACATCCACTACTTCAAATGGACTACATCAAGCCTACATTTAAACACTAAGTTGATTGGTACGTGTTGACTAGTAGGTAGGTAGGTGAGTAGGTGAGTACATAGAGGTAGGGGGTAGGGTAGTGGTAGGTAGAGGTAGGTGAGGCAAGAGAGAGAAATTAAAAAAATAAGCAGCTCTATAGCGAGTTTGCAAAACAATATAATAATCTTGATAAGTTGATGCTGCCATTTTTGTGTCCTCACATTGTACCTTCTACTTCCATAATAAAATACTATCTTCTCGATTTGTGAAATCATTATGATGAATAACAGTTTAGTACTTTTCAGCTGAGTACTGAATTTACTCTTATTATGTACTTGACTAAATATATGTAGGAAGTATTTAGTCAAAGTCTATTCGTCATTCTAGAGAAGTATTTAGTCTTCAATTAGGTTTTCAGAGCAGTTCAAGATCCCGGACAGATTCAGCAGAAGTTTTCATCAATTATTTCAAACTTTGAACCTTCTTGAAGGTGATTTTAATCACGAAAACGAAAGCATGCCCTAGCAAACACACTCTCTTACAACCTGATAGAGTTGCAAGAGTGCGAACTTGACCTAACTATAAGATACATTGACAAGGAAGGAGGTCATATCATCTACCTTTCAGTTACTCCAAAAAACAACTCTTTTATGAGAACCTAAAGTCAGCCAGAATTAAAACCAGGACATTTGTGGACCTACCATTGCCACACATCCCCGATTTACAATCTGCACATTGTGTTTTTTGCAGATTTTGGGAGTAGAAAGATGGATACTGAAAGGAGCTCTTGCAATCAAGAAAATAGAGATAGCCAGTACATGGCCTAATAGAGAGCATTCAGAAGAAGATAATCAACCTTTAAACCACAAAATAACTGAGCACTTGGAGTTAATCTTCATACCCAAAAAAAAATGTCATATACAACCTTGCATATTGTATATACAGGAATGATCCTTGTTAACGAATTGAAAGAGAAGCATAAGACTAGGACGATAAAATATTATTAAAGAGAACACAAAATCACATGATTGCTTATTTCACCTATTCGTGATGATTTTGGCACGCCAGTAAGAAATCCTGTCATGAAGATGTAAAAGCTTTCTCATTCTTTGTTCAATTAGACGAGCGGTAACTTTATCCTTCTCAACAAGGTTCTTAAAAGACTCTGTCTTGGAATCTGTGCCTGACAAATACACCTACAGCATATGTACAAGTGGACTACATTACAACATATGCTTACAATGCTTATATTTGATCTAGCATTCCCAATGAAATTCATACTTTAGTAGAACCAAGACCTACGGATTGTAAAAAATATTCAAGTTGTGTATGCGCAACATAGCCTCTAATGCTAGCAACAAATCTGATTGCAGACTAAAGAAGTCTGATGGAGAGTGGCATATAAGAAAGCATTCCAAAGAGCGTCACAGATGAGGATTCA
>MU834064.1:0-49778 GCA_029204225.1 Diphasiastrum complanatum | reverse complement strand
GATTCGCAGCCGCCAATTGATCGAAGATGGCTTTCATCTTCCCAGCATGCTTGTCTTGATCACTGTCGTCCCACTTCATATAGTGATCCATTATTCTGAGCATGCCAATTATCCTCGAGATATTGCACTTGTCATCTGCTCATGTTTGGCCTGTAGCCTTTCCACATTTCGTGGGCTGGTCTCACTAGTCCACGGTGGTCATCATGATGATGTCCTTCTGCAAGTGACAGAGTGATGAGCGCCATTGCTCTATCGTTCTTCTTTTCTCACATTCCGCCGGGATTTTGTTGTGGTCCGACTTTTGTTCCATCCACTACGCTCCATAGGCCTTCTCCTCTGAGTAGCAATCTTCATCAGACAGCGTAGTTGCTGCCATCGAATACACTCACAACTTTTTGTTGTAGGTTCGTTTGCCATTTGATAGTCTGCAGCGCTCTGATACCACTGAAGCGAACCGATCGTTTTTGCTCAACTGCAGCTAGCAATTTTTTTGGATGCGGAAGCACGCATTGTTCTGTAATTGTCGCATTTTTCCGGAAAAGCAAAAAATGCGAAGTATGCGAAACTTAGTGTATTTTACGCATCTAAGCACATTTTTTTAATTGTCGCATCTTTCGAGAAAGCAAAAAATGTGAAATAAACGAAGCTACATGCAGTTTTGTGCACTTAGGCACGTTTTAACCATAGTTGCAGCGCGATTCGCGAATCGCGATCAGAATCGCGATCCCGATTCGCGATTCGGGATTTTCCCATAATCGTGTAGAATCGAATTTTTTTTGTTTTTTTTGAAATTTTTTTGTGCAATATGGGTATCAGATGAAAGCTCTGATCGAGGGAGTATGATTGTGTAGTTTGCCGACTGTTTTAGGTGCAGGATGGTCTCTTTACGCTAACGCTGCATCCCATATAAAAAAAAGAGAACACATTGGGGCATTCTCAGTGAACATAGCAGGAATCTCCCTTTCTCTGATTCTCCCTCTCCTCTATCTCTCTCTGATCATGATTCACAACAACACGGAACTAAAACCCTGCTGAACAAAAACCTAGCTGAATCATACTGAACTTTAGCCTTAAATGAAACAATTTTTGACAAAACAACCATACTCTCTCTCTCTCTCTCTCTCTCTCTCTCTCTCTCTACAACCATAAATCATAAACCATAAAACCGAAGTTACTGAACTAAACCACAAAGAACAATACTGAATCACGACAATGCTGTGAATAGGATCATCATAATATATAATATCGGGCCACATGGCACCAAAAAGGGGTACAATGATGTTCCATGAACGTAATGAAAACTATATAACTAAGGCTCGTCAGAGTCATGGTAGGATAAATCATCCGAATCTGTGGACTGCAGATCCCATGGGTCCGCAGATGAATCGGAACTGGAGGGAACCATATGTCGTGGTGTGGCCCTGGTTCTGCTGCGTGCTCTAGATCCCTGCTACGTGCCCTGGCTCTGGACCACCCCCCTCTCTCTGCGTCTGCCTCTGCCTCTCTCCCCTCCTCTGGCCCCCATCTGGCTGCCCCCATCCCTGTGTCTACTCCGTCGTGCCTGTGTCAGGTGGCCGTAACCCTACGCCCTGGGATGGCCCTACCCACTGTGATGATGCCTGGCCGACGACTGCCTGTGATGCTCCACTCCTGTCTACAAAAAGAGTACTCAGCCCTCCCCTCCTAGAACCTCTAGGTCTCCCCCTAGGCCTACGTGCAGGAATGGCTGGCTCCTCCTCTGTCTCTGCATCAGGGTCCACCAGCAGGTCAGCCAGGTCATCCCCCTGTGCCTCCGCCCACATCTCCTCGTCCTCCTCTGTATCTCCCTCAACCCACTCCTCCTCCTCCACATAGTCTGCCCCGAGCATCTCTCCACCCTCCGAGACCTCGTCATCTCCCTCCTCAGCCCTCTCCCTCTGCCTCTCTGTCCTCCTCTGCCGCCGTAAAGCCCGTGCGTCAGCCTGTGCCTGTCTGTAGAGCTCTCTATGGATCTCATCATCCATCTCCTCCTGTGTGGGTGGCGCTCGAGGAGCAGCAGCTATCGAATCCACCAAGCAAGTGTCGGGGTCCACCTGCAATCAAAAACAATACATTGTTGTTAGGCAGGTATTGTGCAACTCACTGCATATTTTGAAAACAAATCAATTCATCAAAGCATACCAAGAAAAAAGGGGTGATGATGTGACTCACCTCGAGCATCTGACCCTCTCCTCGTGTGCGCCTCAGAATACGGCCGTTGGTGTTCACAAACACCAACCGCCTACACTGCTCGATGGACAACCTGTTCCTCTTCTGCGTGTGATACAAGGCCCAGGTGCTCCAATTCCGCTCACAAGCTTTTGCAGAACAGTCCTGTGCAAGGACTCTCTCAGCCAATCGCCTCAGGTCACCTGTGCTGCGCCGTGGATGCACCACCATGCAACGGGCCTCAGCTGATCCTCCCTCCGCCGACTCTGCTCTCCATCGAAAGGAAACTGGAAGCGCTCAAATGCGAGCGGCTGGCTTGCATTGTTGGCCAGCATCGAACCTATTGGCAAAAGGAAAAACATGGCACATGTAGGACCCCTCAAATTCAAACACTACCAATGAGTACAATACTGCAGTAACATTGCTACCAAACGATTTCTCACACGTACCTGGTCCGGGCCATACGCGCTCCGTGTACTCCACCCATCCCCGGTGCAGCTCCGGATCGTCCCTCTCTCGCGTAGAGCGCCACAAGGGGTGCAACATGTGGGCTACGGCGTGGATGGGTCAGTGGAAGTAGTCCCATCTGGCCTCCCAGATGTGTGAGATCTCGCGCCTCCTGCAGCAGACAAATTACAACAATCACTAAACCATAGCATAAAAGAAACGCATCAGACTCGAGTGAGAAACAACAAACTAGACACTGAAGGGTCATACCTATGCTCGTCCAAGGCTGACAACAGAATCCCCTCGCCGATGCGCTCCATGAACTCGTAAATGAGACCGAGGGTGCACCCCTCACGGTCTACCAGACGCAGCACTCTGTAAATGGGTAGTAGGATCCCACTAATCTCCTCAGCAGCTCTCCAGAACTCGTCGCCGTACACAGTGGACTGGAAAAATGCCGAATGGGGGAGGTCTGTAAAGTCCCGGAAGGCCACGCTGGAAACCATCCGCCGCAATGCATCCTTCACCACCATTAATGGCTCTAGCACCAAGAAGTAAAACGCAAAGTGTGTGGGTGCGGGCTTCTTCAGGTTTAGGGTGGAGAAGGTGCGGAACAGGGCCAACACACGCCTCTTCCTGGTGACAAAAGTGACCAGGCGCATGGCCGTAGAAGTGATCTGCAACACAAACACCCAGTAAAAAAGTTTAGACAGTAGTTGAGATGTGGTTAGCAGCATCGAAGGAAGAAAGCATAGCAAATAGAACAAACTATACCTCTCTGATCCATGGAAGCGCACACAGGTCATGGATGAGCAAGTCTATGCAATGTGCAGCACAGGGTGTCCACACAATGCTGGGGTGCTCCCTCATCATAATCTCGCCCATCTGCTTGCAGTTCAAGGCGTTGTTGGTGACAACCTGAACCACGTGCTCATCTCCGATGTCAGCAATAACATCTCTAATGTCCTCCCATATGAAATCGGCTGTGATGGCGTCACCACCTCGAGTGGTATCCACGCCACGTAGGAATACTGTGCCAAGCGGGAAAGAAACCAAGACATTGATGACAGATCGCCGACGAATGTCGGTCCATCCATCGCTCAATATCGTGCATCCATACCTGCCGCAAAACACCCATTAGCTACATGCAAAAATTACGGCACTAGTAAATCCTAAACACATGCAAAGAGATTACAAAGACAAGTTACTTACTGCTGCCAAGCTGAGCGAATGGAACGCAACTCCCGCGTGATGGTCTCCTTCTCCTGACGAAGCAACCTCCCTCGTAGTGCCTCTCGCTTGGGAGGTGTCCATGTAGCATCCACGGCCGCCATCTGTGCACAGAACTCCCTGAACACCCAAGTGTCAGCAACAGCAAAGGCAATGCCGCACTCGTAAAAGAACTGGCCACACAGTCGAGTGCAACGGGCCTGCTGCTCTCTCTGCCAGCCGCATCGATCAAGGGTCTGCTGCCTGGGCCTAACCCCTCTCTGCTGTGTATATGGTGCTCGTGCTCTAGCATGCCCAACGGATGGCTGATCTGTGGGTGTGTCACTCTCTCTGGCAACATCTGCTGAAGCATGTGGTGCATCTGCTGCCGAGGAGGAGGGTCGAGAAGCACCCGCTGCTGCTGAACCAACATGCTCATCTGATGGTCCTGCTGCTGCTGCGGATGGAACTGAAGGTGCTGTACTGGGCCTTGCACCTGAACCATGCTCTGCTCATGCTGTACTGGGCCCTGCAGCTGTACCATGCTCTGCCCGTGATGTACTGGGCCCTGCACCTGTACCATGCCCAACCCATGATGTACTACGCCCTGCAGCTATACCATGCCCTGCCCTGCCCGTGATGTACTGGGCCCAATATCCATGGTAGGCCCTGCCTGTCTGCCTGTGAGCCCTCCTGCATGTCTACCTGTAGCTGCTCCTGCTGCCTGTCCCTGTCTAGAACCCTGTGATGCAGTACCGGGCCCGTACATGGTAGACAACCTCTGCAGATCCTCATCAGAAATCCTGGGGCAATCAGATATGCCCAATGTCCGCCCATCTGGCCCTCTGACCCGCAGCAAGTGAGCCTTAACCCTGGTGAGTGATCCCGTGAAGTGACCACCGCAATGCAAGCATCTCCATCTGCGGGTGCCTGAGCCATGGTGTGTGCCCACATCCCCGTCGGTAAGCTCAACCTCCGCCCAAAGGCCTCGGTCCCGCACTGGCATCGTATCAACACGACCCTAAACCTGCAAACAACAAATAATCAGGCAAACGTTCAGTAGAAAAAAAAATACATTGCATTGAACAACATTACCGAGCTCAAATAGAGCTCAAAATACCAGAGCATACATCAGAACGATTCCAATTCACACATTATATCAAGTGCCAAAGAAGAACATGAGATTAGGGCGTGGGATAGAATAATTTCTGTATGAGGGATAACAGGCGACTGACGTTAGTGTCGGAGTCCGTGCAGGCATAAAGGAGTGTAGTGTGGGCCTAAACCGCGCCCCTAGCAGATGTTTGCACGATAGTCCACGCTTAAACCCTAAAAAGTATGGAATCAGGGCATGAAAATTGAAATTTGTGATACGGACGTAGACGGGCGGAACGGAGGTCATAGGATTCTGTGCAAGCATGTGGAAATGCATTTTAGGCTCAGACATCACCACACTCGGTTTCCAACAAGCCATTCTGTGGAAATGGCCAAAATACACAAGCATTGGGAATGTGGTGTTCAAATCTCGCTAGGCGTGTCATGACGGCTGAAACTGATGCTGTAAAAATCACTGTGGGCGTGAAGAAAGGTGGTCTAGAGCCAAACTACGCTCGATTTGGTTGCCTACAGCTCAATGTCAACAATTGCAAAAAATCAAGCCTACACTTACCAAATATCGAAATTTGGTCGTTTCGCTCTCCACGAAGCTCCGACCCACCCGGCACCGTGCACACCAACTCCGTATCATCGAGTAGATGCCTGCCAAGTATTCACTTGCGAAGATTGGACGCCCACAGCTCTCAGAAAAGAAATTTGCCTCCTCCACTGCTGGCGCGGTTCTGTGCGCGAGGAGGCGGCCAAAAATCGGGTTTCTGTTTTTTTTTTTTAACGATTCTGTCCACGATTCGCTGTAGCGAATCGCGATTCCCGAATCGCGAAGTTGGCGAATCGCGATTCGCTGCAACTATGGTTTTAACTGTACTGGAAAAAATGCGAAAATGCCGAAGAGAGAGAATGCGAAAATCCCGACAAAAACGTTTTGCGCTAAGTTCTTGCACATCACGAATCTACAGCTAATTTTTGATTGCTAAGTCACTACGATCCATTCATCAGAACAACAGTATACACATAAACAATACTATCATTTATGTATACACAGCACAAAAACTGATAGAAAGATCTATTGCTTTATAAATCTCTTTTGGATAAGAGTTTACAGTCTGCCGCTTATCAGCGTGCTAACTTCTGTTTTCTATTCTATAGCTGTATCAGCTTCTCTTCTATCTCACTCTCTCCTTCTCTCTCTGATTCTCTGCGCTACGTTTGCACAAACTTATATTCTATCTTTACGTCTTCTTCTAAGCTTTTCTTGTAAAACTAATAGCCGTGTTTTAGCACCTGATTAGTTACGGTTATCTGTTTCTATTGTACTTGCGGATTGCACTTGCGGCCGCCTTTGCGAGATCTGATTAGTCCCACGTGGAGGTATCCAGGGATGAAGGAAAGTGAAGTTCATTTTTCAACATCCACCACAATGGAAGAGTGACTCTGGATCTCCACCCACTATCCTGTACCTGGCTCTACATCCACAGGCCACCATATAGGACTTTCGGATATTCAGAATTCCCTCTGGTTCATGTGGCAAGGAATTAGGTTCCTCAAAGTCTATTAGGGTTTGTTCTAAGACAATATTGTCTCCTCGCATCACCCGCTTCAGTCAACTGACATGAAAGACCGGATGTACCTTTGCGGGTTTTGGCAAAGCCAGCTTGTAAGCAGAACTTCCAACTCTCTTGAGTATTGTGAACGGACCACAATTCCTTTTGGGACAACTTAGGGCACTTGCTTGTGCTTAGAGTGGTAGAGTCTTCAGGAACTTTCAGAAACACCCGATCACCTTCTTGGAAGGTAACTTCCTTATGGGTTTTATCCGCATAATGTTTAGCTCGCGCTTGTGCTTGCTTCACATTAGCTTTAGCTATCTTGATCATGGTTTCCATATCCTCAAGAAACTCTCTAACACTTTGTACTTTTTCTTTCCTAAGCCCTACGGCCATGGGGGCTCTAGGCTGAAATCCATACATTAGCATGAATGGACTATACCCTGTAGTAGTGTTGTTAGTACTGTTATAAGCAAACTCCAAAAGCGGAAGATACTCTTCCCAATTGGTTTGCTTCTTACTAACATATGCTCGTAGCATATCTTCTAGAACGTGATTGACCCTTTCCGTTTGACCATCCATTTCGAGATGATCAGTGGAGCTCATAGACAACTTAGTCTCTAACTTGTTAAACAACGCCCTCCAAAAGTTACCTGTAAACTTTGGATCTCGATCATTGACTATATTGGCAGGAAGCCTATATAGCTTATAAATATTTTTTATAAAAAGCCTGGCGACTTCTAGAGCTGTAACAGTTTTCTAGGTCACTACAAACCGCACCATCTTGGTCAATCGGTCTACAACTACCCAGATCGAGTCATGGCCTTTACTCCTTCTTGGTAACCCCACTATAAAATCCATGCTGATACTCTCCCATCTACCACCGGGTATCTCTAGTGGCTGGAGGACCCCACCTACCTTGAGACGTTCAGCCTTTATGGCTTGGCATGTGGTGCACCTTAGCACGTACTCCTGTACGTCTTTCTGCATACTAGGCCAATAAAACTTATTCTTTGCAAGAGCATAGGTCCTCTTTATCACGGGATGCCCTGCACTGGGACTGTCGTGACTTTCCTCAAGAATTTGGTGCCTAAAGTCACCGTCCTTGGGTACACATACCCTTCCTTTATAAAGGAGGTACCCGTCCTCAATGGAGAACTTCTTCCATCGGGCATCCGCAACACCTGCTGATGGCACATCCACTTCGGATGTTTCCACATCATCTTCAGGCGTCGCGTCGTGTCCCGTCCCGACGCAACTGCAACATCTTCCGATGGCCCCGCAACATTCTCTGATGGCCCTGGTGTGGCTGTGGAATTCTCAATAGCCTGCCACACAAGTGCGTAGTGAGAATCACTAACACACTTTCCTCTGAGTGATTCCAGGATTTCACTCCTGAATGCCATAAAACTTAGCACGCTTACCATGGGCATTCGAGTCAGGGCATCTACTACCACATTGTAGTGCCCTTTCATGTACCTTAGTTGATAGTCAAACTCTTGGAGAAGTTCGGCCCAACGAGCTTTTCTTCCTTTCAAGTCGCTTTCTGAGGAAAGCCATTTGATACTTTCTTGATCAAACACGATCTCAAACTTAGCTCCATAGAGGTAGTGCCTCCATTTCTTAAGAGCATAGACTATTGCAAACAACTCCTTCTCATAAGTGGAATAATTCAACTGGTGTTTATCCAGTTTCTTACTCTCAAACGCGACCGGACGGTCGTGTTGAGTGAGAACAGCACCGACTGCCTGATCACTGGCATCGGTCTCTACTATGAATGCTTCATTTGGATCCACTAAACCTAAGACGGGAGCAGTTGCAATTGCAGCCTTTACATCTTCAAAGCTCGCTTGTTGTTTAGGCCCCCAACTAAACTACTTGCCCTTACCCTTGAGCAGATCTGTCATAAGAGCAGTCAAGAGGCATACTGATAAATAAACCTCTTGTAAAATCCAGCCAATCCGAGGAAGATCTGTAGCTCTTCCACCGAAGTTGGTGCTGGCCATCGCATAATTGCGGCTACCTTTTCAGGATCCATCCTGATCCCCTCAGCGGAGATAATATGTCCGAGATAGTGAATCTCTTTCAACTGCACAGAAGAAACAATTGGCGAAGCCGACACACTTGCATTTCCAACCAACTTAACTTTCTGACCTCTATGAATGAACTCCAAAGTGTTATCAACATAACTACGAACAAGACCACCAGTAGTTTCTAATATAAACAACCATTCACGACCAAGTATTACATCTGCCAAGGCCAAGCTCATTACTTGAAAGTCTAAAGTATCTTGAGAGTCTTGGATTTGTATGAGAACTTGTGGAACGAAAGTATCATAAATATCTTTATGCTGACCATCGGCAAGTGTAACCACGTACTGATGATCACTTTGTTTTTGCTCTAACTTCAACTTCTTCACCAAAGAATGGTTTAGAAAGTTGTGGGTTGCCCCATCGTCCACCATTATCCGAACTTTCTAGCCATTAATGCTTCCTAACAGTCGAAAAGTAGTATGAGGTTTCGACTGCAGGTTGCCAAATGTTGGCAGTAACTGAACAAGTACATGAATAGACTTTACCTTGGGAGACTTTCTCAAAGGCAAAACTTGAACAGTATGAACTTGCTTCTTCGGTTTCTTAAAAGAACCATTTTGGTTCTTACCGGGAGTTTCGTCAGCATTCCCTTTGTGTTGCAACCTAGGACACTGACTCTTATTATGACCTTTTCCCATACAAATGAAGCACAAGTGCTCCCTCTTGGCTTTTTCTATGTCACTTCTCGACAATCTGTACCTCTTTTTATTCGAAGAATTAGATGTTGGAATTTTTTGCTTCTCTCCATGCTTGGAGGACTCAGGTCGGGTGTCTTCTACAATTCTTTTACCTTTTGGGCGAACTATGTCATCATAAGTCTGAGCTAGGGTGATAGCAGTTTCCAATGTTTTAGGCTTCAAAGGGCGAAGATACTTTTGGTATTCGGTTTGCAAACCCCAAATGACTCCCCTTACCTGATTATAATCATCTAAGTCAGACAATTTCATGGTAGCATCTCGATAACTGGCGATGTATTGGGTAAGAGGATGGTTTCCCATGCAACAGGTTTCCCAATTTTCCCAGTTTCTATCAGTTTCATTTTTAGGGAGGCAGTTTTTCTTGAACATGTCCTGAAAACTATCCCAAGTCTTTGGTTCTGAACCACTTTCACGCAGACTTATCCACCACCTAAAGGCTTTTCCCGTCAGGGAGATGCTAGCCTCTAAAGGCCGATCCTCATCAGGAGTCCCTTTTAATCGAAAAGCATCATCATGCTTAACAAGAAAGGCAACAACCGAATCTCGGTTACGGTCTTTTTCTTCTCCATCAAAGGTGGGAAGGTGCAAATCCTTAGGTACTACCTTATGGGGTGATGGTGGGACAGGAGGACTACTACCGTGGATAGCAGGATTCACTCGATACTGCGCTAGAACAGCTTGTTTTAAAGCACTAAGGCTTTCAACACTTATCACGTACTAGTCTTTCAAGTCTGGAAAGCCTTTCATTAGTTTCTTGTTGAGTATTGGCTTGCTCTTCAACAGCAGACTCTTCTAGATGATCATATGTTTCTACTACCCACTGCCTAAACTCAAAAAGATTTAATGATATTTCTTCATTTTCGTCCCCCTCATTCATGTCCTCATCCTGCATGTCGTCATGCAAGGAGGGATTTTGAGAGAGTTCTTGAGTAGGCGGTAAAAGAGGAACTGACTGGCTCTTTTCTACAGGAGCACTTCCATTGGCAGACTAGACATGACTATATCTTCAAGTTCATCTACTCGAGTATGACTCATGTCTATAAAATTAAGCATTCGCAACAGAATAGACACAATAGTGTGTCAACATGCTTCAAAAATCAATTTACTAACACATGCAAGAAGTGTGTAGTAACATGCACTGACATGCAAAACAAAAGAACGAGAGAGAAAGCTTCTCTGATTTGGAAATGCAAGTGGTTGGGCCGCAACAGCGTGCAGATTTGACGTGGCAATTCTCAACTTTTTTCCGAAAAATCAGGAATTTTGATCAAACTTTGGACAGTCACCAACACTGATTCTGGTCGCCAATCAACGAGGGATCTGTTCCTCGTAGAGCGCCCTAGTGTATATTAGTTTGCCCAAGTCCAGCTTCTGGAAAATTCGCAACCGTTTGGATTTGTAGCTTCTTCAACTCCAGAAGGTCGATTCTGGCCAAAAACTCAAAAATCTGACTTGAAACGTGAATATCTTGAAAAGTATAATAGATTTCAGAGTGAAATCTGTTGCACCCTCCAGCGAGTAGCCTCCAGAACTTATCCTCAAATTCTGATCAAATTCTGATCACGAATGGATACCCAACTATCAGCTCCAAAAAATCAGGTCCTGGCGCCCTCAGATACTTGGAGAAGATCAAAACTGATTTTGATTTGTGATGAACACGTTTTTCTACACAGATGCCACTGCAGATCTGAGCGCCCACCACTGTAGCTTGTATCTCCAAAAAACCAGAACCCAAAAAATGTTTTCTGTTGGTGCTGAGGGAGGAAGAAGGTAGCGCTGGAAGGAGGAAAATCGCTGACCCACCAAACAGGACCAACGATGCTCTGATACCACTATTAGGAACAATGGACAGAGGTCCAAGTGCTGTGCTTCTAAGGTTTCACTGTAATTACAAAAATTGAGAAGAGATACTTGGATTTGTAATTAACAAGGACATCTCTTTAGTTTATTTGAAGTCATGATATGTGCATGTCGGTATGTCCCATTTTTGACAGATACGCATTGGTGTGTGACTTAAACAACCGGGCGGCAATTGATCGTGTTTACAGGTTCAAAATCTTATCATTACCAATGTACATGAGAGCATTGGTGGCTCACTTCATATATGTTCCTTTTTCATCCTAATCCTAATATCTTTTTATTTTGCAGAATAAAGAACATGGATGCAAAGAAGGTAGTTCCAAATGAAGCTGATCATCACATTATTAATTTGATATTGTAGACTCACGTGACTGCAATCAACTCCTTAATATCAATTGTTTGTGTCAGCCTCTAAGCATCTTGTGTCGATCATTCAAAGACATCGATAAATATACTATGGGCTTTCCCCGTGGTAACAGCCAAGGCCAAAGCAATGTTTTCCGCACTGCTCGCCAATGTCTTCCTGGACCAGTACGATCCATGCCTTGTCCTTTTAGTTTATTTATTTTTAGACGCTAAAGCTTGTTCAATGTAAACTTCTTTTTCTGTTATTTGCTTCATTCAAATGAAGAAGCTGTGCATTGATATTGTAATGTTTGCCTTGCAGTACACTTTTATTCTCCTAACGAGCAACGACATGCCAAAACAGTGCACAATGTTTGGTGGAAGCATAGCAGTCAGTTGTACTCCTCGCAAAAGTGTCGGCGTTCGTATGCCTAATGATGTCATCTGCAAGGCTATACTTTCGAACTTGGATGACCCTTTGATATCTACTAGGTAAAAGCATGGAGAACAACCATACCTCAAGGAGACCTTAATACACAAAAGGCAGCTAGCTAATTTGCAGCGTAAGGGTTAGTTCTCTTGATTATGGTTGTTGTCTTTGTCATGGATCCTGATGGGCATTCTCAGGAACTTAGTAAAGCATTCTCTCTCTCTCTGTCTCTCTCTCTCTCTCTCTCTCTCTCTCTCTCTCTCTCTCTCTTCATGGATGCACTTTTTTCCTTCTGTACACAGTGGGGCTTGTCAGTGAATATAAGCCAAGACCAAGGTCATGGTATTCAATACATCCAAATCTTTCATGATACGACAGGAGCTCATATGGTATGGCCATATCTTGAGGTTGTTGACTCATACACATACCTAGGTGTTCTATTTTCCGGTCCTACATTCAGCATGCGACAGAGGCAGCCGCTTCGCGAGTATGGAAGGGCTATGCCTCACTGGTAGACTTGGAGCGGTTTGTTTCCGTTCACACATCAGAGATGCCTATAGGTCAAGATGTTATCTAGGATGATACTAGGCAAGACTTTTGTGCCACATCAAATTATATTGGCGGAGTTTGCGGTTCCTCCTATCCTGGTTGAGGCCCTTTTTCGTATTGTTACATTTATACGGAGGCTAGATGACTTTCAGGATGGAGACACACACTATGCTGTCGCTGCCTTATCCTCTTCACGATGCCTACACTCAGTGGGACATCTATTCTCATGGTATTCCCAAGCATGTCGCCTATTCTCCACAGTAGGTATTCAGATCATCATCGACCTACCTATGGGCACTCATCAGTATATCCGACGTTTCCTCTTCAGATCTTACCTTCAGCGCACTTGGCAGGGGACACTGGGGACCAAGATCGAGTTTTACCGCACACATTTCCTATCTCTAGACCCAGCGGGATATCCCATCGCACCGGGTTATATGAGGGGGAGTATCTCACATAGACTACGGACAGTGATGGGTCAGTTTCGGGTCTCTTCACACCAGCTAACCATTGAGACCAGCAGGTATAGTGGCACCCCATGTGAGGCCCGACTATGTAGTATGTGTGATATGCGTGAGATTGACGAGTCACATTTCCTGCTTTGATGCCCAGCCTATTATGAGATATGAGGGAGATACTATTATTTGTTCAAGGAGCACCCAATCACACTCTCTACTTTGATATCCTACGAGGAATCAGGATCCCAGATGTGTATCTTTGATGATCCGGGAGATGTCTGACATGCGGATGAGGAGACTTTTTATAGTTATGCCATTCTTGGTCTAGCTGAGCATTAGGGAGTACATATCTAGCCGGCGTCTGAGATCCGAGGCAAGCACTGATCCGGAGGGAGAGGTTGAGATTCCTGGTGTTTCCAGACACCGACAGCAGAGACAGTGTCGACACCTAGATAGAGAGCCCGCTACCAAAGCACAGTCTAGAGGTTTACGGCAACAGACACTTCGATAGCATAACCGACGACAGAGGAGAGCGACATATCCGGGTACCATCACGACATACCATACACACTTTCTTCCAGGTTGCGGGACATCATGATGATTTTTCATGCAGCTTATATATAGCATTTGTTTGCACTTATTAGTTCTTTTGGATTATCGAGCTTTAAGCTCCTATGTTTTCACACTTGACATGTACCTTTTCTTAGTCCTATGTACCTTAGGGTATCCCAAAGGGCATTAATAAAGTTCTCTCTCTCTCTCTCTCTCTCTCTCTCTCTCTCTCTCTCTCTCTCTCTCTCTCTCTCTCCATTGGGTATTCAGATCACTGACCTACCTACTGGCACTCATCAGTATATCTTGGGCCACATGTACAGAGCATATCTTCAGAGCACTTGGCCGGGTCCAATGGGGACCAAGAGCGATTTCTATTGCACACATTTTCTATCTCGAGATCCAGCTCTATGCCCCATAGTGCCTGGATACCTGTTGGAGAGTATTTCACACAAATTGCGGATAGTGATGGGTCAGTTTTGAGTTTCTTCACATCAACTAGCCATTGAGACTGGTTGATACGGTGGCAACCCGAGGGAGGCCCAGATCTGTAGTATGTGTGATACAAATGAGAAAGAGGATGAGTCACACTTCATCTTCAGATGCCTAGCATATTATGAGATAGGAGGGAAATATTACTGCTTGTTCAGAGAGCATCCAGTCTCACTCTCCACCCTGATCTCATATGATACCAGATGTGTCGCACTGATGATTTGGGAGATGTCAGACATGTGGAGGAAGAGACTGGACCCAGACACATCCCCCCTGATACAGCTGAGCATCAGAGAGTGTCTATCTCGTTGGAGATAGAGGCAGGAGGCAGACTTGAGCAGTGACTCTGTGTTAGATTTAATGTTCTCATTGTCCTCCCTATCATTTAGGATTATTGGGCCAGGCCTTCGTGCTAATTCTAGGGGCCTTTACCTATATTTAGTAAAATCAAGTTAGAATTTAGTTAGACTCAAGATCGAGATTCTAGTGCTTGATTTGGAGCACAAGTTTTGCTATAAATAGGTGTTGGTGCTTTTACCATATATAGGGACATTAATTAGGCAATTGCTTTTGCTTTTGCTTTTGCTTTTGGCATAGACCAAAGTTGTGCTGCATGAGGAGGCTATGAAGTCTGCCTCAGATCTCAGGTAGAGATCAAAGAGCCGGATAGCAAAACCTTTGCAAGGCAGAATACTGCAAGCAGGTCTTGAGGACAGGTCGAAGGAGGCAGATTGCTATAAATAGCTCGTGGAACTTTTTGCATAAATTCTGAAAATCCAGAATAAAGTATCTCTGGTATGCAGGTCATTGGAGGCAGTCTGTTAAAGACTAAATTGAGAGAGTGGCAGCGTAGGGTGATCACCACCAAAATCTTTTCAGGTGGATAGATTGCAACACTTTTGCAAGGCAATTACTGAAGGTGGATCGCTAAAGGCAGATCGCTGGAGAATAGCCTAAGATAACACAAATTTGAAGGCAAATAGCTGCCTAGACTTCTTGCCAAGGTTCCAGTTTTCTAGCATGTTGATTCATAATCTTGATGCATACTGAAAGAGGTCTCAGGAGTCAGGACCAACATTACGTTTAGGAGTTGTTTTGCAATCAGGGTGCAAGGCAGAGAAAGGATCCACAAGAGTGAAGTTGTTGCAACAAAACATTGACAGGTCATTGAAACTCCGTGTAAGTTGGTTCATGCAACTGCAAGGCAAAGTGGAAGGGTCAACTCACATGAAAATGAAAAGTACATGAAACAAGAGACAGTGAGGGAGATGGCAGGGGAAGACACACGATCATGGTGTCGCTGAAGCTGTAGAAGCGGTTACCAACCAGCATACTGAAGGAAGGTCAACTTCAGAAGTTCTAAGATTGGACAAGGTTTTGTCGAGGTTGGAATCGACAAAGGTGCAAGCTCTAAGAGGGAGTTGCATAAGATGTATAGATCATGGGTCTATATAAGTAAATCAATATTCAAGAGGATGCTTCATTGATCCACAGTTTCTTATCGTGGTGGCAAATGATATGTTCATTGTTACAAGTGATAGGTGTGGCAAGTTGTGTGGTTGTCATTCTACGTTGTATCGGTTTGGTTTCTATCCAAGTCGTAGTAGCTTGGTTATGTGGTAGAAACTTTCTTGTCTATCTGAACTAGTATCACTTGAGATGTATGATTAATCGAAGTGATTGTTTGTCCTGGTTGTCAAATAATTCCTGGATACCATCCAAATCATAGTTGATTTCTTCAAGTTTTTGAATCTATCCAAGTTCATATTCTGTCATGTGGTAGATTATGTTGTTTCCAATAAGATTTGGAAGCTAAGGTCGTTGATTAGCTATTGAAATCAACAGTACAGGTTGTTGTTTAGCCTTAAGAAAAACAACAGGGCTCATTTCTATGAATTGACAGGTTGATGATCAACCTTAGAAAATCAATATGGAGTCTGTTTTAGTGAAGCAGGTTTCTTCAAGGAAGATGCACGTACACTAGTTGGGAAGTTTGCATTTCTAGGTTGGAAAGTTGTTTGGAGCAAGTGACTCTATGTGTGAGATAGAGGCAGGAGATTCCATGGAGAAGATAATGTCAAGTACTTTGTGTGAGAAAGTATTTGAGGGGAAGTATCAATTACTTTGTGTGAGGAAGTATTGTATACGTTTTATCTTTCTATTGGGGCAATGTTTTATGTTACCTTTCGAATCGCCTTTTCGAACCGTGTTTGAATCGAGTTTGAATCAAGAAGGAATCAGGTTCGAACCGGCGAATCGGTTTTAGGATTTTTTAAACATTAATGTCACACCATAATTACATATTGTAATGCACCATGTGCATGGCTAGTTAGTAGTAAATTAGCAAATGTTCAATGATTCGAATTTCACGAAAATGACAATGTATATGTATACAATGTGCATTGTGTAACTTTTAAGTATTGACAGGTAATAGATTATAGTACTAATTTCTAATAGCTTAGAGGTAACAGTACTAAGTAGTAAGTACTAACTTCTAAATATTAACTCTTGAGTTATTGTGAATGCAAATCCCATTTGACATTAAACGTTGATAATTGAAACATTTTACATTAGAACATTACCAAAATGTAAACTTGTTACCTGAGTCTTGAATCATATATGTTTTTTTTTTAACTCATCCATAAATGCCAAATGGTAATAACGTTGTACAACAAATTACTACCTGCTAGCAAGGTTGCAGTCCGCGTTTCGGAACGCGATCCGGGATTTCCCATTAGGATTTCCTGGAACGCAATTTTTTGTTTTTTTTGTTTTGTATAGTTGCCAATATGGGTATCATGTGAAAGAATATCAAAAAAGCAATTGTTATGCAGATCTGTTGCTTGGTTTCAAATGGTTACGGGCTACATTGATTAGAAATCTGGACATCAGTAGATGGTTTAAGAAAACTGGCTGCATTTTCATATGGTTTCAGAAATTTGGAGTGTGTAGTCTGCCGACTGTTTCGGGTGCGAAACACCAAAAAGTGTGTTTTCACTCAGGGAGTTGGAAGGCCAAATCATGAAGAGCCCCCGGACCCCCTGTTTCTCGGGCGGCTACCGCCCCCCGAACCCCCTGTTTCAGCTATTCCAAAAGAAGTATACAATTCCTGCCAATCTACGAAAGGCTCCTTCTAACTCTTTCTATCATTTTCTAACAGAAAACAGAATCAGTAGATCTACAAACCATTGGCATAGAACACCATTCAAATCTGATTTAGTTAGTATTAAATTCAAAAAAAAAAAAATTGGCCAATACTACTTTTTCTACACAAAAAAAAAAAAAAAATTTGCGATCCGGGTCGCGGATCGCTGACGTTCCGGCTCGCACGATCCGGAACGTTTTTGCAGCGGATCGCGATCCGCTGCAACACAGTCTGCTAGTAACTAGTCTCAAGTTCATAATCTCAGAACTTCAAAGTCAACTCCTAATATTTATAAACTAACCAAAATACTAAATGCCAAATGTTCCAGTCTCCTGGACCAAGGCAGACTAAAGCCAGTTGGAATGCAAACATGAAGCGTACATCTAAGGGGAGTAGTTCAGCTAAGTCCATGAACTCCATCACAGATATTAATTTATGAGAGTACCAGGAGAATTGAAGTGGATTCAATTCAAGGAATCGACACAAGTGGAGCCAACCACTTATAAAGTACAGGTTTCTAACGTGGGTGTTGATGTATGAGATTTGATGTTGATATTTGCAGATCTATTTCCTACTCATGATTGTCATGATGGTGGATGTTGGCAAGATTGGAGGATACACATGCATACTTGTGTTATACATAGCTCTTGACAATGTAAATATTAAGGGGGAGTGTTATATTTAATGTTCACATTGTTCCCCCTAATGTTATCATTAATCCATTAAGGATTAATTAGGATTATTGGGCCATGCCTGCGTGCTAATTCTAAGGGGCCTTTACCTATATTTAGTAAAGTCAAGTTAGAACTTAGTTAGACTCTTCAAGGTTCTAGCGCTTGATTTGGAGCACAATTTTTGCTATAAATAGGTGTTGGTACTTTTATAATATATAGGGACATTCAAGGTTGCATTCAAACGATTCAAACGTATCAAACGTCCACATTTGAAACGTGTTTGAAATGTTTGAATGAAAGTTTCAAACGTTTGAAACAGAATCCTATATTTTTTTCTGATTCTTTTGCAAGTTTTTAAGCAACTAATGCTAATTTAAGTGTTGGAACCTTAAACATAATATAAAAGTAGTTGAATAAGCATGTTTAACAATTAAAAGCATTCAATGTAGACACTAAACAACAATATGAATGAAATTTCGTTGGATATATGAAGGAATAACAAGAGTGCATCATCATCAACAAGTGCATAAAAACCATCCATAACCATCCATAAAAACCATCCATCCTCAAAAAAAATTTGGTTCAAAATGAAAATCAAGTCAACTGGTTACCTTCTACTGGAAAATGGCCACTGTTAGAAATAAATGACTATGCTAAAGCTAATCCATAGGTTACTTTGACCCAAAAGGTCGAGATTTGTGTAACCATGGGTATTTAGTTATTTAGGCCATCTTAAGTTTGTCTTAAGTTCAGTTGAACCCAATTTTGGTCATGTACTGACTCGTGGGTCCTTCGAGGTCTAATTTTGTTTAGGGCCCTTATCTTGACTTTTGGGGGTG
The DNA here is from genome assembly GCA_029204225.1 of Diphasiastrum complanatum. NCBI lineage: Eukaryota > Viridiplantae > Streptophyta > Lycopodiopsida > Lycopodiales > Lycopodiaceae > Diphasiastrum > Diphasiastrum complanatum. Next base: position 31,140 of record MU834064.1, on the reverse strand, counting down.
CCCTATATCTAGTAAGTGGTTAACCTTAGGGTTTGGTGGCATTTGGCCACATCTAGGTAGAGTACTTAGATGCTCATTGTGTATTCCATTTAAAACAGTTTGGCTAAGCATTGCTCTCCATTGCTCTTGTTGCTGTTTTCTCTCTCTCTCTCTCTTAGAGTTGGGCGCCCAGCCTCTTCTCTCTTGTTTTCTGTGGAGATTGATTGATAACTAGATCTTGGCGACTTGACTCTTGCTTTTCTACATGGTATCAGAGCTACCGGATCTGCAGCAAGCTTGTTTGTTGGCGCCCTACTAGAAGAGGAGCTTCTCTGCTTTTTGTTGTGAATTTCAGCATCTTGCTGATCTTTTCAAGTGGAGTTTGGATCAGCTTTTTTGTCTCTTTTCAGGTTGAAGGAGGGCGGCCATCAGAGATCTTGGAGGAGCAATTTGTGGCACCCAAAAATCAGAATCTCAAATCTGATTTTTATGCAACCAGTTTTCAGCAAGTTTTGTTTGGAGGAGGGCGCCCAAAAATCTGCTACTGATTTTGGGTTGTGGTGTCTCCTTATCTTGCTGTTTTTGTTTTCAGGTTTACATTTGTGTAGGAGGGCGCCCAAAATTCAGCAAACCCTATTCAGGGTTAGGTCAACTTGTGGCTGGAAATTTGCAGATTCTCAGCAAGTAGTAGGGCGCTTTCAACAACCCTATTGGAGTGTGTGTTGATCACACTATTTGGCTTCCTCATTAGGTTTCGATGTAGGCTTCAATCGAAGCTAACCTAATTTTCAAGCAGCTGGTTTTTTTGTGCAGAAAGACAGCCATCTTTCCATTATCTTTTGGGCACTTTGGTTGCAGATTGAAAGACATCTGGTGCTCCTACTTTCGGCTCTTTGTTTGCTGCAAATTTTTTGAGTAGATTTGGTTGTGGAGAGGCACTCTTTCGTATCTACTACAAGCTGAAATTCTGTTGGAGGTAATGGCTAAAGAATCGGAAGCTATCGGTTCTTTGTTTAGTGAAGATTGGTTGGATGGCACAAACTACTCCTTGTGGAGTTACATGATGAAGAATCTTCTCATAGGGAAAGGGATGTGGGATTTGGTCAATGGTGATGAGGAAAGGCCTCCGTCTTTGGCACCTCCTACACCTCGTGGATCATCATCTTCTACATCTTCGGAAAGTGGGATAGAAGGGATGCACAAGCACATTCTATGGTTGCTCTTGCTGTGAAAAGATCAGTCAAAATGTCAACACTCAAAAGAAGAAAGGGAAGTGCCATTATTGCAAAAGGTATGGGCACTTCATCAAGGATTGTAAGAAGAAGCTTGCGAAAGAGGAGAGTAAAGGAATTGATACTAGTGCTTCACTTGCTACTTTGGAGCAAGAGCTTGAAGTTAGTGGTGATCTCTTCAACCAAGACTATGCTTTTGTGTCTAATATTGCTTCTGCTAGTATTACTACATCTATGAGGAATTTAGATTCTGTTTTGCAAGTTGCTGATTTTCAGCCCATTGAATGGGTGATTGATAGTGGTGCTACTCGTCATATGACTTCTCGCAAAGAAGCATTCACTAAATTAGTGAAAGTGCAAAATGGAAGTAAGGTACAATGTGCGGATGATGCATCTGATTCTATTCATGGAATTGGAATTGTAGCCATCATTTTACCTAATAGTGAAGAAAAGTACATTAAGAATGTGCTTTATGTTCCGGGAATCAAGAAAAATCTTCTTTCGGTTTCAACTATGTTGAAGCAAGGACTAGTTGTTGAGTTCAAAGAAGATAAGTGTCTTGTCAAGGATCCTAAAAGATCACTCTTGATTGTTGTTTCGGGAACGATGCATGCTGGCTTATTCATTATGGATACCTATGAGCGACGAATTCCCTCTACATGTCTTGTTGCTTGTACATCACAATCATTGGAGTTGGCTAAATTGTGGCACGCAAGGTTTGGGCATCTCAACTTTGCAAGTTTGAAGAAGCTGAAGACATTTAATATGGTAGAAGACATTCCTACTATTGAGCAGCCGGAAGGGCATGTATGCGAGGGGTGCATACTTGGAAAGTTTCAAAGGAAACCTTTTCCAATTGATGGAACTATAAGGGTTCTTGATAAATTTGATTTGGTTCATAGTGATGTTTGTGGGCCAATGAGGACCGAATCCATTGGAAAGTGCATCTATTTTGTGACTTTTATTGATGACTTTTCTCGTTTTACATGGATCTATCCTATGAAGGCTAAATCGGAAGTTTTTCAACGTTTCAAAGATTTTCTAGCAATGGTGGAAAATCAGTTTGGGCATTCTTTGAAGACCTTACGCACCGATCGAGGAGGGGAATACATTAAGAATACGTTCGGTGCATTTCTTCGAGAAAAGGGAATCAAATGACAACTCCCTATACGCCTCGACAAAATGGTGTTGCCGAGCGAAAGAATCGCACATTTATGGAGATGGCCCGTTGCATGCTCAAAGCAAAGGGGCTGCCTCACAAGTTTTGGGCTGAAGCGGTCATAACAGCAACATACATAAGCAATCGTTGTCCTACTAAAGCATTGAAAGTATTAACTCCTTATGAAGTTTGGTATGGAAAGAAGCCTACAATCTCTCACTTTTGCATTTTTGGTTGTACGGCTTATGCTTTTGTTCCAAATAAACTTCGTACAAAGCTTGAGGATAAAGGAGTACTTCAGATTATATCATCATTATTTTGCTTTATGTTGATGATATTATTATTACGGGAAGTAATGAGCAGCAGATTGATGCCGTACTACTTGATCTTGGTATGGTTTTTGAAACCTCAGATTAAGGCCTATTGCACTTTTATCTTGGTCTTGAATTCGTACAAGAAGGGGGTGGAATTTTCATCTCTCAAGAACGCTACATTGGGCAGATTTTGAAGCGGTTCAAGATGGAAGATTGCAAGCCGGTTGCTACATCTATGGAGACAGGTTTGAAATTAAGTAGTCAAGGTGATGGGCTCATTGTGTATTCCATTTAAAACAGTTTGGCTAAGCATTGCTCTCCATTGCTCTTGTTGTTGTTTTCTCTCTCTCTCTCTTAGAGTTGGGCGCCCAGCCTCTTCTCTCTTGTTTTCTGTGGAGATTGATTGATAACTAGATCTTGGTGACTTGACTCTTGCTTTCCTACAGCCACTCGCTAGTGGCTAGCAACTAGCAAACTAAGTATGATAACATAATAAAACATGTAGTAAATCAAACGTCGTCAAGTGGTATGACAACATCGGCATGTTCTTATCTGACTTGAATGCATCTGTCACCGTTAACAGAGGATAATTTTGCATACTTCTTCTCTGATAACTGTGTCAAGATCGAATTTGTTTGTCGATGTTGGACAGGTAGGTAGTCTCATTGATTTTTGTTCTGATCATTACAGCTTTCTAAATGAATGTTTTAATTACAGATTTGTTAATTTGTTTTGGTAGCCATTTTGTTGTGAAATCAAATATCTTTTGCAGTGTAAGAGCGCTATCAGATGATACATGGATGCTCGACCCTGCTCAAATAGCTGATGCCTATGGTGTTTCTGAAGGGAAGGAGGTAAAAACATCGAAGCTGATATAAAACAGACACGTTATTGGGGAATTGTGAGGTTTGAGATCTTGCTGTTCTTCAAAACTGCACAATGACTTCTCAAAAACAGAAAGATACTATTTTCAGGAATCTTGTTACCAGTGCTTATATGACCTAGAGGCTGGAAGTAGAGGCACTCTGCATGCTTCATAAAATGCACACTCTTATTTAATGGATTCATTTTGCAGGAAAGTTGTCTCAAGATTGAAAAAGGGTTAAGCATAAATTAGCCCCTAGTGCAGGAGCTAATTTCCCTTCTGATAAACTGTCTCGTATAAACATTGGAGGCTGTCAAATAGACCGACCTCCACAATCACGACAATGTGTCAACAGAATCATTATATAATAGCATTCGTCGAGGAAACTTTAGGACCTCAATACATTGTTAATCTAGTCCTGCTGGAAGCAAGCTTTTGCAGAATGTGTAAAAGTTGATGCCCTATCATTGCCCTGATTTGCGTTCAACCTCTATACAACATATAAGGAAAGATTGGCTTCAAAATTCTTTCTATCCTTTCCTTCCATTCATTTGAGTTTTATGCCAGCTTTTCCATCAGCAAGAAAGATTAGCTTAATAGGTCACCTTTAAGTTGTAAATTATGTAAAAAGCATTTAAGCATAGAGTTGGGGATAGATCATATATAAGTTTAACTTGTATGAAGAGTCGGTTCTAAGAACCTTAGCAAGCAATGTAATCCTCTCATGAAAAGGAAATTCATGAAAATAGTTTTGAAGTCAACCAAATTTCCTTTAGTTAGAATAATAAGGGAGTTCAATACATTGCAAAGAAATTTTGAAGTTGATAATTGTTAACTAGCAGCAGATGGCTACAGAAGCATCTGAGAAACAATTCTGAAAGGATGGTCTTATGTGGTACTGCAGTAGTTAACTATCAAACGAACAGATAGTAAGGATCCCTTCTATTTACAGATATCAGCTCTTGAAGTTTCGTACTTGTCCTCTCGTCATTAGCCCTAACTTGTCATCCATGGTCCTGGTCTCATGTGGTATGCTGGTGAAATTGGAGTCTCTAGTTTCTATATGCGGTTTCTTATGTGCACCTCTAAAGAGTTTGTGTACTTTGATATGGGGCATTTCATACAGGGGGTTGACTTTGTTGTTGATGGAGGTGTACGACTAGCAGAACCATCTACTGTGATAGATATGACAGGAGACCAACCGGTTCTTTTGAGAAGTGGAAAGGTATGTTTTCTACTGCTAGATCTTACCTGTTTTTGGAAGCTGCTCGTCTTCAGGTGTGCCATAGAACCCACGGTTCTCAGAACCGTGGGTCCTGGGAATTGTGGGGTGAACCGTACCATGGTTCATGAACCGTGGTACAGTTCCTCTATTTAATTAATTAATTACCAAATGGTCCTCAGATTTCTCATTTCACAGATTTCATTTCACAGATTTCACAGATTTATTTTCACAGATTTCATTTCACATAAATATCACAGATTCACAGATTTTCACAGATTTCACAGACACAGATTTCTAGGTTTTTTAGCCTTTTTTTTGCATATTTTTAGGCTGTTTTTGTGGGTAGGAACAAATAAATAATAATTAATTAATTAGTACATCCTAAAATTTGTTGTGAACCGTACGGTTCTCAGATTCTATGATGTGTGCTAGCATTTTGAAGCTTATTTTTCTGAAGCTGGCTATGCACTCTTTGACCCTTTTTTTTCTCTGACAGAGTTGGTCAGTGCTATTTCAAGCATTCTTCTTTAGATTTATTGTTACACTTATAGCTGGGTTTGTTTGCGTAATCTTGTGTCTTGATTGACTTTATTCAGGGTATTTTGGAAGATTGGATGCTAATGGAGTCTCATGATTCCACTGAAATAGCCAAAGATGGAACATTATTCAATCCATATGCTTTTTAATTTGCTGAGGTTGAGGATGCATTAGGACTTGTACAAAAGGAGCTACAGTCATACATGCAAGGAACTTGATGGGTTGTTGCACATAGAAATGAGTGGGTGAACTGGGCATATAACAATGAAATTTGGTGTATAAACCTGAGTCTTGTCCTCCAAACATGCCTTCCCACCTTCATTAAGCAGAGCATACTGCTTTTTGAATATATATAGTTTGGCATTAGCCCTTGTTCAAGTGCGTCTATGGTAGACATTTGTCACGTCTACAGCAGAAGCTGTACATGATATAAATTTGTAAACTACACAAGAATGTCGATCTTGCTACTTTTGTCGTCGCTTTTTGAGAAATGAATTATCATTTTAAAAAATTGCTATCATACAACAATGATAATATCTTGTGTTATTTTAATTAAAAACTTGACCATGTGAAGATGCTTGTTATTCCACAAAGACTTTTAAAAAATTATATAGGATCTGGTTATTGGGGTACCATATGAGGTACGTGTGTCTGCCCTTGTGATGAGGTAATGTGGGCATAACATTTGACTGGTTGAGAAGTGACACGTTCTGTCTAGTTGCTTAGGGACATGTTACTAAGGATTAGTTGACCAAGAGCATAAATTGGACAATCCTTTACCTTAAGGTGCCACGTGTACGTTTTTTTAAAAGCACAAGCTAGTGGTGGGCTTAGTATTATTGTTTGCTGAGGCCATTCAGTTTAAAAGCTCTGCCTTGATGTTCCTTGACAACAAATGCCTATGGTTGATTTAAGTGCACTTCCTTCTATGGGATTACCATTTAAGAGATTATATTTGACATCCAATTGATGCAGTTTCCAAACCAGTTAAACTAGTAGCTAAAGTAAGAACCAATATGATACTAGACACTTGAGCTACTGGCCTGAAAGTTTCATTTTGATCGATGCTCTTCCTTTAAGAAATACTTCTTGCAACAAAACAATCTTTGTACTTTTCTACATCACCGCTTTTACTTGATGACAAATGGTCTAGCTCCCATGAAGATGGGCTGGGACTCATCTTACGTTGTATTGCATTCAAGAATGTTATTTTATTGAGCCATATAAGCAATTGCATATTGTCATTTAAAACTATGACATCTACAACATGAAAGTATTCGAACATATTAGAATGAAATCTTAAACCTTGTTTCACAATTTTTTTTGTAGCTTTGAACTCTTGAAGTATGTCATAAGCTTGAGATTTGTTTTTCCCCGAAAAGTAAAGTCAAAATTTTCTTGTGAAGTTATCTATGAATGTAATGAAATACTTTCTTTGAGCTTAATAACAACGGTGCCCGTGAAGGCCCACAAATATTGTATGTAATAATCCAAGAGGCGAAGAAGCTCTATATGGATCACCTTTAGGGAAAGTTTGTCCATGATATTTGTCTAAATGCATACTTCACAAACTTTAATACCCTAGAGTGCAATAGGTAACATGACTACTATGTTTATTCTTTCTTATGCAGCAAGCTTGAGTAGTTAATATGACCAAATCTTTGGTATCACAATCCACTTAAGTTATCATCTATACTTTTTAATGCATACGTGTTTGCAAGTGATGCATAAAGTCTGTACAAACCACCTTCCCTAATGTCTTTTCTCTTCAGTTTTTAGGCTCGTGTTTCTTGTTTAATCGAACATTTTTTTTTTAATTTTCAATTTGAACTATACAAATATGAACAAGAAGTGCACTTGTGAAAAGTAAGTTCTTTTAAACTAAATAAGAAAATTCCAATTTTGGCATATTGGACGTACTTAGGATTTGCACTTAGGAGTAGCTAGGATATGAAATACAACTAGTTTATTATGATGTAATGAATGTATGGGTGTACTAGAAGGAACTAAAATTGATTTAAAGTCTCCACATTGAGGTTTTGTAGCTTTCTTGGCTCTTTTGTGACACATTTCAAAAGAATTTTTACAAATAAAAGAGATCATTGATCTCCATTTATGTCGAGTACATATACAAATACGTCATGCTTCCTCAATGTATTAGTGTTGGCTTTGCATTCACTTGTAAGTCATATTGTAATGAATTATATGTTTATCAATACTTCATTAAAAAAAAGTTGTGATGCTACTCCACCATGCAATTATGAGACCAATTTAAAGCCATCTATCTTGAGGTTTGGGGGTCTTCTTTCTCTTGATCAAATTTGTCAATTTGGGCCAATCATGTTGTGAGGTGCACCAAAATGGTCCAATCATTGTAAGAGGTGGCATGTAGGAGGTCCAATCATAATAAGAGGTGGTGCTTTTAGAGGTCCAATCAATTTGCTTCATTTCCGTACTCTTGGATCTCAAGCTACTATGAGTGTGAGTGAGCGTGAGTCCATACTTAGTTTTTTGTAGCAAGCTCGAACACTTAGTTATTGTTTTACATTCTCTCTCTACTCGAGAACTCTTTGTTGCATTCTCTCTCTATCTGAGAGCAAGCCAAATCTATACTTAGTTTTTTCCATCCAAAGTGTACTTTCAAAATGTGTGATGAATGGGTTGGTGATGGATGCATGTGTAGAGTGCTCTTGCCTTAGATTTTTGAGCTAGTATGCTTGTATCTCAATCTAGATTGATCTATGCAATCAAACACATCTTAGGAGATCATTCACATTGTTTAAGAAGTTCTCACAAGTGTGAAAAATACACATGGTATTAGAGCCTAACTAAGATTGATTTGCATCTATCAAGTGTGATGACATTTTGGCTTGAAAACTAGTTTTGGAGGGTGTAGTTGCATCTCGATTTCTATCATAGGGATTTTTGGATCAAGAGGGATCTAAATCATCTTGATTGGATCCATGCTGGTATTGTACGTAATTCAATGCTCAGACACATGTGAGATCAATCAACTTTGACTTGATGGTGCATCTCCAAGGTTGATCCAAAATTGGTGCTTGCTAGAAAGCTAGTGAAGTCTAGTTTGTGTTGCAATTTGTTTCAACTCAATAGGTTGTCTTGTGGAAGTTATAGGCATTTTAATCAAGGTAGGTAGGGCACCTAACCTAGTTGGACACATCACATATAGCTTGTTTGATTAAAAAAGTTCAAGTTTTAGCTTGCCAATCTTGACTAGGTGTGATTTTGAGTCCAAATCCACATAGTTTCATAGAAATCAAGTAGATTTGTGTCTCATGTGGCATCTTTGAGTGCTCTACATGTGCTTAGAAGAAGGTGGATCAAAATCTTGTTGTTTTTGATTTTTGAAATGAAGCTAGATCTAGATTGTGTGAGATTGTCATAGCTATTGAGAATGTAGCTATAGTCTCATATTTGTTGCAAGATCTCAATTGATTTTGGTTGGACACCATTATCAAAGCATCTTTTGAGAGAGAAACATCACTTGTACACCTGTGGAGCAAAACCACCCAACCAATAGGAAATGGCTAGTCGATACCCTAACCACTTCACCCCCAAGCCAAGGTAAATGAATACAAGAGAGGAGGGAAACTTGGCTTTTGAAATCAGAAAAGACAATGAGGAGATGGGCGAGTTCCACTAGGATATATACTCTCCAAATGACTAGAGAATATTTCCTTTAGGATCCCTCCATTCCTATAAAAAGCAATTGACGTCTTATTCTTGCATAATAGCAGTCAAACACCATGCAAGTGCTCCATAGTCCAATTATAGGTCTGGGTCCTCATAAGATTATTAATTACATCACCGGCCAAGTCCGGAATGACGAGGTGTAACCGACTATCCATGATAGAAATTATTCTGAATCCCATGTACTGGACATGGACATAACAATAATGCCCTTACAACCACTACTAAAGAGGTTTTGTGGATCAAAAGATTACTTATGGAGCTCAAGTGATAAATATCTACATATCATCAAGTGTGACAACATCTCGGCCCAAGCTCTTGCCAATAGTCCTATTTTTCATGCAAGAAACAAACATATTGAGATTGCACACCATTTTGTAAGGGAAAAAGTCATAGGAGGAGAAATCAACTTGGATGATATTGAATCATCATCATGTATTGTTTATCTCCTTGCTCAAGAGTGCTTTTATCAAGTTTAGATCTAGTATTGGCTTGACTATGTGAGAAATCTAGATCCAAAACACACTTAATGGATCAAGCACATCTAGAATCATTCACAAGCTATAAATCATACATCTACCATGCTATAATTGAAAAATTCATGTAGATCTCATCATAAACACTAAGATCTGATATGATATTGTCTCTTTCCGTACAACAATAGCAGCAAACATCATTTCACAAGTGTGGATTCAAGTACAACAAGAAAAATCACATTCTATACACTAGAACTCAAGATATCATGAGAAATTTGCAAGAGATGAATATAGAATCAAAAAAGGAAAGTTCTCTACATAGAATGAGAACTTAAAGATAGATTCTCCACACTGGTACAATTGTTTATGACAGCCATAGTGCCATTTGGCCACTTGCCCTAAAATAGCAACTTCTATCAGAAAGTTGTTGAGGAGCTGGGCGGTAGCATGAAGGATGGGATCACAAATGGCTTCCAACAGATAGCCATCATTCATGTGGTACTAGTTTATCTGAGTATCTACAAAAGGATTTACAACTAATTTGGCCTTCTTGTGGGATGGAGTTGGTCAGTACCATAAATGATACCTACGGCAACAAGGGCAGCCTCACTGACCCGCACCTTGTGCATGACTCCTTGAAGGTAATATAAAACTTGTCCATGGCTTCATTCCAAGTGCCAAGCGCCATACTAATGAGCTCATACTTATTTGTTTGAGAAGGTCTTGTCATGGATCCCCATCGTCGTGATCAAGGGCTCGACAAGGTTCAACCATTCAGCCACTCTACTTGTGCTAGGAAGCGACATGATGTCCGTTGTGGTTGGAGCATCATCCAACCATTCTGTTGTTGCTATTCGTAAGGATGGTACTAAAAGTTCAATTGGCATAACAACATCTTGACCATAGACAAGTTGAAATGGTGTCTACTAGTTCGTGCTAACTTTATAAACTGTTCTGAATGCCCATAGCATTGCATGAAGTTTATGTTCCCAATCATATTGACTTGCTTCAATTGTTTTTGTTATAATATTGTAGATAATCTTATTGGAAGATTTTTCTTGTCCAGTACCCCTTGGATAATATGGAGTACTAAACTAATGAATAACAAAAAAGTCCTCCAACAGATACTTGATCATTTCGTTGACGAAATGTGTTCTACGATCACTCACGATCTCGATAGGACATCCAAATCTAACAATGATATTCTAATATAAGAACTTAGTCGTAGTCTTTGCATCGGCAACACAAACTACTCTTGCTTTGACTCACTTGGTCATACAATCTATTGCTACGATGATATATCTGGCTTGAGAACCTCTTGCCGCAGAATGAATAGGACCAACATAATCAAGTTCCCATTTCTCAAACAGTACTTGTGTGAGAGCCAAATGTAAAGGCTCATAGTTCTTCTTCGTAGGGCGACGTTGCTCGTCATCACATGACTGAATACATTTCTCTATATCCTTATGAAGTGTAGGCCACCAACATCAGGATTGTAAAATCTTTCGAATAGGGATATCAGAAGAAAAATGTCCACCTCTCATCCCATCATGTTAAAACATGATTAGATCATACACTTCATGTCATAGTGGCAAAACACATCTTCTCAGAATATATTCATCCATTCCACATCGATACAATTGACCTACGATCAATTGATAAGGTTGTGCCTTAATAATCAATTGTTTTTGTTGAGCTTTTGTCAAAGATCCGTTAGGTTGACCTAACATCAGATATTCAACGATATTTGTTGCCCACTCAAGTACTTCCACATAAAATAGTGCAGCATCTGGCAGTTCATCATCCACTTCAGTGTTGACTGGCGCTGTCTGTATTCTTGGGACATGATCGGCAAGATAATATTGTTTATCTTTTCAGACCACAACTCGAAAATGAAATTCAGTTAGTAATAGTAACCATCTTGCAATGCATCCCGTATTGCATGTCTTGTTTACTAGATAAAGCAATGGCTGATGGTCGATATAAAATGCAAAATGTGTCGCCATGAAATAATGTTGAAATTTCTTCACTAAAAATTCCATAGCCAACGCTTCTCGTTTTGTTGTAGAATAATTCTTCTCATAATCAGTAAGTTGTTGACTAGCAAATCTGATAGGGTAATCCTTCTTGTATTCTCATGGTTGCGTCAAAACTGATCCAATTGGCATATTTTGATGCATCAGTATAAACATGAAATTTGATTGTCCAGTTTGGAGCTCATAGAATCAGTGCATAAGCTAAGGCTTTTTTCAATTCCTCAAATGCTTCCAATGCCTCAGTTGTCCAAATTGGTATAATAGTCAACTTATATATAGGTCATGCTAAGCCCGCAAAAAACAAAATGAATATTCGATAATAATTTGCATGACCCATAAAAATATAAACTCCTCGAATTGTTCCTGGTGGAGGCAACTCCAATGACCTTGATTTTGGAATAATCCGTAGCAATTCCATGTCTTGGTATCACATGTCCAAGAACAACTCCATGAGTAACCCAAATCTGACACTTTTCTGGATTCAAAAAAATCTGATACTTGCGACAATGTTCAAATACTTTTTCCAAACGATCCAGATGGTTTGTATCAGCACTATGGACTCCAAGATCATCCAAATAAATATCAAGAAATTTTTGCAAATACTCGAAAGCAAATTGCATAATTCACTGAAATGAATTTGGTGCATTGGATAGTCCAAATGGCATAACTTTATAAGCATATGTTTCCCATTCTGTTACAAAAGCTATTTTATGTCGATCTGTAAGTGCAATTTTAACTTGATTATAACCACAGAATCCATCCAAAAAGTTGTAGGCTTCCACTCCAACAAGGTGATCCAATATGCTTTCTGTAAAAGGTAACAGAAAGTAATCTTTGCGCGTCACTTTGTTCAAGGCTTTGAGGTTCACACAAATTCTCATCTTACCATTTTCTTAAGAATGACAACAGGATGACTGAGCTATGATGGTATGCTTCTTGCTGACCTAGAGAATTGTTGCGCTTGTTGCAATGGTGCATCCTCCTACTTTTACAGCCATCCTTGAGTGATGCCCAACTTGCATCGTTGTAGGAGTGCATCTGGAATTTGGCATCATGAGAGTAACATAGCCCGAAATCATTCATCCTTTGAAGGTATTGTAGGATTTGCTTCGTGATCTTCCAATGTGTTAAGCCTGGGTTCGTGTTGAACTGGCTCATCCTGAACACGACATAAGCAATTTCGGGAAGAGTGTTATCTGCTAGATACATTAGTGATCCAATTAGCCTCCTGTAAGACGTGTGCTGCATGATCTCTTTCTCTTCGTCAGTCTTTGGACTTTATTCATTTGTTAGGATTGCTCCTACAAGCATTGGAATGTTTGCCCCTTTGCAATCTATCATCCCAAAATCATCTAGGATTTTCTAAATGTACCTGGATTGATGAAGGTATAGCTTTCCTTCATCATAGTCATGGTCGATTTGCAAGCCTAGATAACAGCTGGCTTCTCCTAGGTCTGTTATCTCAAAATGTTTTGAGATTTCACTCTTCACTTCGGTAATTAGCTCTTCACTTCTGCATAGTATCAATGTATCATCCACATACACAACAGCAATGATGACTTCCTATCCATGATCCTTACACAAACATTGGAATCGACTATCAGTGGCTTGAAACCCAAGGATCATAGGGCATGATTCTTCTTCTTGTATCATTGTCGCGCGGATTGTTTCAATCTGTAGATACTTCTATGCATTCGGCAGGCATAGGTAGGAAGTGATTTGCAGGTGTAAGAACGTTGTCTAATTCTCATCGACTATGTGAATCCTAATCAGATCATAAGCAGATGCATATGCAAATAGTAGGCATAAGAACGCATGTTTTGCCACTAGAGAGAAGGTCTCAGTGTAGTTGATGTCGTACTTCTGAGAGAATCCCTTTGCTACAAGTCTGGCTTTATATCTTGAAACATTTTCATTCGGTCCATACTTCATCTTGTATTCCCATTTGCATTGCACTGTCTTTCACCTGTTTGGTAATGGCTACAATGTCCATACCTCATTCTTCTTCATGGATTCGATCTCTTCGTTCATGGCTTGGATCCATTTGTCCTTATCTGGACTGTCGATGGCTTTCTCAAATGTTTGTGGTTCGCCACTAAATTCACAAAACTCTTCGGATGTTTAAGCCAAGCTGCCTGACACAAATCTATCTGGCACTCTTCATTCTCTTGTTGATCTCCTGGGAGATTCTTCGAGTACTGCAATTTCCTTGCCTTTGTCTCTTCGGGGTCCGAAACCATTTCGGTTTACAAGTGTTCTAGCTGCAAGTGAGCTTGCAGTCCTTTATTTGTCTGATTCGTCACTCATCTGATGTGGGGTTCAAACATCTTCGTCAGTGTGTTTGGGTCCTGCTCCCTCTGTCATGGTTGGCAGGTCATAGTACTGCTTTTCTAATACTTCGTAGTTGGCTGAATCATCATCTATCATTGTTATGCTTTCATCAAACCTAATGTCTCTGGATATCTTCACTTGATTCTTCTCTAGCATATAGATTATGTACTATGATGAATGGTTGTCATACCCGATGAGGTATCCTTGTTCAACTTTCTCATCAAGCTTCTTTTGAAGCTTGTTTAGAACATGTTCATAAGCTGCACACCTAGAGATCCGAATGTGCATCAGATTGGGCTTTCTACCCCACGTCATGTGAGAAACACCATATTTTCCTGTCCTGTTTTGGATGTAGGTAGCTCTAGCTACTGCTTCAACCCAAAACACTCTTGGTGCCTTCGAATAGGCCATCATGCACCTTGCGGCTTTCATGACTGTCCTATTCTTCATTTTAGTAACATCGTTGTGTTGTGGTGTATAGGATGCAGTCCTTTTGTGAAATATTCTTCGATCATTGCAAAAGTCAGCAAAGTGGTTCGAGATGTATTCTCCACCATGATCAGTTCTGATCTGCTTCACTTTGGTTCCTGTGCATCTTTCTGCCCAATTCACGTATTCTGTGAACTTGTCGAGTGTTTCCAATTTGTTGTGTTTGAAGTAGACTCTGGCGAACTTGCTATAGTCATCAATGAAGGTGATGTAGTATTTTGAGCCTCCTACTGAGATCATGTTGAAAGGTCTGCAGATGTCCGAATCTACCAGCTCCAGAATCTTTGTCGTTCTGAAGGAGTCCTTGGTGAAAGGAGTTTGAGACATCTTCTCTTTCATGCACGCATCACAAGTTGTCGAGTTCATTGCATTCATGATGATTACTCCTGTGATAGCTCCATGTTGGCATGCTTGATACAATGCCATTGGGTTCATGTGGCATAGTCTTCCATTCCATAGAACTTCTGTAGATTCGTGAGCTTGGTGTGCTTGATCTGCTGGTAGGCGTACCTTCAAGTGATACAAGTTGCCCTTTCGTCTTTCTTGTGTAATCAATGTGCTTGTGCTAGCATCAAGGACATTGCATATTTCGTTTAAAGACATCACATGAATCCCAGTGTTTGCTATTCTTGCAACTGAGAGCAAGTCTTGCTGCAATGTGAGTACGAATAGAACATCATCTAATTATCGGTCTTTGTTGTTTATGTTAAGCCATAGCGAACTAATGCCATTCACTTGATGTCTTAATCCGTCTCCAAGAATTATGTATCTGGATGGATCTGTACTTCGAAAGTGAGACATTATTCGTCTTGATGTCACGAAGTGAGAGATTGCTCCTGCATATCATATGTTGAGACTGCACACATGTCTATACATAGATAGGTTGTCGAATTTACATTGTTCGATCTTCTTTTTTTCCCATCTTTGGGCTTTCTGGCTCTTCGAAGTAGGATGAACTATTGTTGTTCTCCCGTTTGCCTTGAGGCTACTTATTTCTTGGATTCTGGTAGCAGTCCATGGCTGCATGACCTTTCTTATGGCAGTGAATGCATTCGATCTTCGGATTCAGGTAACACGGATCGACTGTATGTCCTTTCCGTTTGTATCTCACACATGTTTTTTTTTCGTTGTCCTACTGTCTTGGCTTTTTTTTTTTTTCTTTCATTTGTCTTTGGTGGCTCCCTCTGTCTGTTGGTCTCGATCCTGCTTTCAGTCTAACTCCCTCTTAGGCTTGAACTGCTTCTTTGGCTTTTCTTTATTGCTATAGAGAGCCTGATCAGAATTGTCCTTGCGATCAAGGTGCTCATGTACATCTACCACTGTTGCTTCGTCCTTGAACCTCTTGTGGTGAATTGGCAGGGTGATGTTGTGTTCTTCACTCTCCCAGGTTGCCACAATATGGAGGACGTTACTCGTTCCATCATAGCCCGCATAGTATAAGAGCGCTTATGCTGCTATTTTTGGTTCCGTTTTGGCCCATTCAGCTAGGATGCTCTTGACTTGAGGTGCAATTCACAGCAACTCACCGAGAGATAAGTTCATGCGGCTAGACAGTAAACTAGTGAGCACACCTGTCTGTGGGACCTTTGGCACTTCCATATGGAATGGTGGTTCATGATGATGCAAGTAATCATTTTGATCCGTTATCACTGGGAATGCCACTGGCGGTGCTGGTTCTCCCGTAGGTTGAGGTTGTGCAGGAGCTTCTCTTGCTTGTGCAGCTTCCTCTTCTTGTGCTTTCTGTATCCAATGACGAACCCTATGGTATATCCTTCCTTGTTCTCTCACATTCGGGTATGGTCCTACAGCTGAGGGTTGGTCGTCAATCACTGATACTAATGGAGGTGGTGCATAACTGCTAGCACAAGAACATGGGGGTTGTGCTTTTCCTGTGGCGTCCTTCTTGGAACTATTGTTGGTTGTACTGTTATCAAATTCAAGGGTGCACTTGTTTTAGGCTTAAATGGGCAATTCTTGAAGCAATGCCCATATCCGCATTCTCTGCAAAAGGTCGTATACTGTCCTTTATAAGGACATTCAAGCAATCATGTGGCCTTTGTCGCATCCATAGTAGCCATAGATCCTGCCTCCCTAACATTGAGGTTGTGCAACGTAGGTTGCATAATATTTGTTGATTGTCGGATCGACAAATGCCTCTTCTAGTCTGTACCACTGTTGCTGCTCAGGTTAAGGTGGTGGTTCTTGTTTTGCTGTTGTCAGATTTACATGAGCCACTTGATTATTAGCTGGCCCTGGTGGTGCAGGTGTAAAGACCCTAAAGGATTGTCCCTAAGATGAGGATAGGAGAACACAATAAGAGAAACTATGGAGCAAACCACCCAACCAAACCTAAATCAAGCCCCCAAGCCATGCCATGTGAAGCAAGAGGAGAAGAGAGCTCCTGGTAACCTAAACCCAATATGTCGATGGGAGAATCCCTACCTCATTATATAGAGAGCAGAGAGTTCTATGCATGAAACCATGCAACCCCCATGCAGGTCAACTATAAATAGATCACATCTCTTCATGCAGTCCTCTTGCCTATATCTGTCACACAGACATGCAATACTCCATATGTCTCAATTAGAGTGTTTGGGTCCTCTCAACGTAATTAGTCACAAACTGGCCTTGACATGGAATTAAATCATGGCGTGAACAACAATCTCGAATACTGGAGGGCCGGTCTACCGTATTAGGACTATTCCAAGTCAACCGAATATGGCCATGACATTCTTCCCTCCTTAAACTGCTTCTATCCTTAGAAGCTCCTCAAAACAGGAAAAAATTACAATTCCTTTAACTTTCAATATTAACTGAGAAAATCATTATCCTTAGTTTGACGTTCATATCAAACAAGTACTCAGAGGAAAATTGTTTTCAACCGTTAATCTATGTTTTGGAGTACAAACTCTGGTTTGGAAAAGTACACTAAGAGATACATTTTCTCAACAGGGTTACACTCAACACAAGTTAGTAACATCACTTTCATGAAACACTTACATGAACCACTGAGTAAAATATTCCCTAACTTAGGAGATTAAAGTTAAAGAATAATAATAATAATTACAATATTAAATTATTCACAAACTCTGGCAGATAATTCATAAAAAACTTCCAATTACAACTATCCTTAGAATCTAATTCTAAGATATGATAATTCATTCAACTAGAATCTCTAGAAGAATCATTAAGATATAGAATGATTAAAACTCAACTCTGAGTATCCCAAATACTCTTTTGAGTTAAATGCTCCTGTTTCTAGCACCAAATTCAAGAAAATAACATTCATTCATCTTAATAGACTTGTCTGTCTCCTATGATAACTGGAGATCCAATCAAAAGAAAAATTGTACTCAAGCATCAGCAGACCATAAATTGTAGCATAATAGCATCCACTAGACTAGTTAAATTCTCCACAAATAAGATAACTTATCTTGTGAAAATATCTGTGAGATCCATAGGCTCCCAATAAGATACTGGAGTAGAGAGATTCAAAACACTGACCTGAATTATTACTGAAATAATAGATCAAGAATTAATCATCACACTCAAGAATCATTACCATTCCTTTAAATCCTCTGACAATAATTAAGTATCTATTTATGATCCGTCAATCATAAATATTTAGATTCATATGATTCATCAATCATAATTTTCTGGAATCCAAAACCATAATCATTTACAGGATACTGGAGTATATGTCCAACATAACTCAGGAAAAGTAAGAATCGTTCCAAAATCTTTCCACTAAGAAAATACTAGATTAGGAATATTCTTCAAACATGATTCTTTACCTAAAGTGCAAGATTCAAGGTCTATTAACCACTGGTAATTAAAGACTGAACGCATACCAAAATGACAATCATCTTCAACTACAAAAACTTTAGATTACCTTCTAGAATCAACTCTAGATACCCAAAGTCCTGTTGAATATCAATCCAGATATTATGATTTGTTATCCAATTGAGCGCTCTGGGATACACTCACTAATGAGTCTATTCCTTAATTTAGGAATACTCTATCCCAGGAATACTATATATCTAATGCACATAATTTAACTGGTGAACCCAAATAATTCACTAATCATGTGTCTTACAAGCAATATAAAACAAAACCATCAGTTTCTGGTGAATCCACATCACACTGATCGTTTTACCGATTAACTTCATTGTGGAGTAATCAACTACTCAAGTTAATTGTCTATGATTCAGAAATCTCAAATGTCCAGGTGTAGTTTTTAATTATACATGTATAACACCACATTTAGATTCTTATCCAGATCATTTATTAGTTATTGCAAGTTTATGATACTTAATGGAAATTTAGGACATGATGAATATTATACTAAATTAGCTCAAATTGAAATGATGGATTCTTGGTCGAGTGACTTTGGTGAAGATTTGAAAGAAGAAGACAAATATTAAGTTAAATTTCAAATTGAGATAGCTATTTTGATTACTACGACAGACCATATGGACCATATCATCTTTAGGGCATATTTATGTGTTGCCCCACCCAAGCAATTCTCTTGATAGCAATGTTACTAAAATATTAGATTTTCATTAAGCATAACTAGAATATACATGGATCAGATGTTGGCATGTCTTTAACAAATTGTATTATATTTGTTCAGTACATATGATATCATAATGATTATGTATGATGTGGTATAGAGTAGTTGGCTACAATGTGTATTTGTCATCGACGATGTCATCATCATCAGATAATGATTCATCTCATGATCGCAACAGCAGGTATATATTGTTATTGATATTACAATTCGTGTTATATATTAGTTTATGTTTCATGCTTTTCTTCTCAAAGATTATTGTTTCATGGTAATTGGCTTGATCTTTGATGCCATTAGTTTATGTTTCATGCTTACTAGTTCATGCTACTTTAATTCGTAGTATCTTAATTGATGTGTTATATATTTGTTTATTTTTCATGCCTGAGAGAGAGAGAGAGAGAGAGGGGGGGGGGGGTAACCAACACTCCCAATTCTAGGAAAGTGTGTAGCCCTTGTTCTCTTCCATTAAAGGTGTGGTTCAGATGTTTTTTGTTGGAAGATAAGTTCCACAAGAAAGCCCAAACGACGTCGTAGGGAGAGACCATAGGTGGGTGATGCTAACCTGCTTCATTGTAGTTCAGCTTCTAGCAGATCATCGATCTTCATTCAATTTGGTACCTTCATTCCTGCAACACAACACCCTGTGACCTAATTTAGAAAATATGCACCCACTCCCTCAAAAGATTATGCCCTTTCAGAACCCTTTTTGGCATGCAAAATGTATCTCTCAGAAGAAATTGACATTATGGATGCATATGACAGTATTGTGCCTATTGTGAGTGTGTTGTGTGTATGCAATGAGGCTTCAGTGCCTTAATTTTGAAAACTGTCTATACTTGAGGGGAAAAAAAATTATTGCTCTTTTTCTTTCTCTTATGAAGGATGGTGTCAAGTTAGTGGTGATGGGGAAGAATCTTCTTGGCTTTTTGATGTCAGTGAGTGGTACTGATTCAAATGTATACATTTGTTGCAAATCATCCATCTTTTCCAGGATGATTGAAGTTCTCTCAACTCTTTGCTCAAGTTGGTCCCATTCACCTCAAGCTCCACAGGCATAAGTGGCTTCCACATGCTCCTGTCTGATCCGACTATATGTACACAACATAAATATCTTTCAACAACCATTCATTCTTCAAAGGAGTAGTGATGTTTTAAGTTTGTTATCTCAACATATGTAAAACTACCATGTGAAGCCTTTGCTTCTCTCATTTGTCATGCTTCTCACTGTTTGCTCAATCATGTCTTATCCATTGGGTAATGGAGTCACTCCCCACCCCACTGTACTATTTCTATTTCCAATTTTCCTCTCTCAATCCTCCCTTAATTATGCATCTATACAGTCATTCATGCCCATAGGAGTATTTAGCAAATGCCCAATGCAACTTAGGGTTTATGCAGAGATGCAATGAAAATGTATGCATGGAAAACTAAGACTTGCAGCAGATGCTCACCATATTGTGTCTAGTATGTGATGCATAATAGTGAGATCGGTATTTATAGTGCATTCCTGCACATTTCTGTTTGTCAACTTTTCGATTCCCCGGTGTAATTGGGGTCCACTTCAAGTACATCTACAAGGGCTGGATCGACACCTTCCAAGAACTTGAAATAGAACATTTCGTTCAGGGTTTTGCGTTCCTTGGAGGACTTATCTGTTAAAAATTGTAAAACATATCTATCATCTGTTGTTAATGTTTGAGGGATCCTACCCATGTAAATATTTTGTACATATCCAAGGTATGTGAATTGAGCACATATCCTTGTAGAATAGGGCGAGTTTGGGTTAGGTAGATCAAATTCCAGTGACATGCATAAAGTCTAGTTGGTCTAGTATGATATGCAATAATGTTGACAATGTCTAGTTTGACATGCATATAGAGATTCACATGGAATTGGTTAATTATGACATTGTAGAAACTCGAGCCACAATAAATGCATAATGTCCTAAGTTTCCATAGTGACATGCAAAGCATGCAATCACTCTAATGGACACATGCATGTAGATTTGTACATGGCTAGTTGAGAAATTGCCATTTGGAGAAAGTAGGTAGAAGTTAGGTGCAACCTGTGCATGCTAGCAGTTAGGTGTCAACTTAATAGTTGTTTGCACTTGAATAGGTGTAGGATGTGCATTGAATGCAAGCAGTACCACAAATTTTGGCTCTCCTATATATGTACATATCATTCTCATTCACAAAGTAATGAAGAACCAAAGTTTTGTAGCTATCTCATGCTTGGTTGGATCTAAACTATTTTTTTCTTGTTATCTCTCTAGCTCTCTCTCTCTAACTCGTGTTGAGGCTAATGCTTATGCATTGTAATCTTGTACTTTTAATCATTCTTTGATTCATTGCTATCATAGTCTATTGAATGCTAGATTATGAATTAGCCATATCTTCTGAACTAGATCTTGTTGAACAATCTAGAATCAGGTTACTATGCCAATCACAAAGCTTAATCAAGATCAGTCACTCTTGTGGACATTCCCCACACGTGTGAATTCTGGAATTTTCAACTTGGTATCAGAGCCTCATTAAGCTTTGCATGCTAATTTCTCTGATAGTACAAGAAATTGAGAGATAAACAAGCAAAAAAAAAACAGTTTTTCATCTTTTCTAGCATTTCTCTGAAGTGTAATTGGATCAAATTGGACCTGAACTGAATTTTCAGACCTGAATTGAGGTAGTATGGAATTCTGAAATTCCGCACGTGTGAAAATCAGAGATTTTCAGTCCCTTTGTTTCCCTTGCTGATAGATCCAAAGATAGCAGTGTTATAGCTTGATGGAAAGCTTATGATCTGTACTTTCCATAGAAATTGAAACCAAATCAATCTGAAGTGTCTAGCAAGAGTTGTAAGCTCTTAAAGAGGATTAGGATAGGTCCAAAATCCGAGTGACAACATTTTGATTTGAATCAATTTTTACTCTGTTCTGAATTCATGGTTTTGAGCATCCTACACAAGAAACTAAAGATCAAGATTGAGTTTGAAGTAATTGAACACCCTTTGAGCCTTCTGAGTGTCAATAGTGTTTTCTTTTGTTGCATTTCACACGTGCCAAAAGTAGGATTCAAACTAACCAAAGTGTCTCAATCCACTTTGTGTATCTGATCTAGTTAGCTTGTCTTGTGGAATGTTTGAGATCTGTCTCAAATACAGTTGCATGTGTTTCACATACGAAGGTAGTACATTTTTTGAAAATACCTATAGTGAAAGAGAGCAGCAACTCTAAGTCAAATAGGAACAAGATCAAACATATTGCAGTCCAATTACAAGAGTCTTCACATTCATGGCATCTGTAGGAGATTGTCTCTTTCAAGCTAGTGAAAGACTATACACCTTTAACTATTCAGTTTGGAAGGATAGGATAGAATCCTTGTTGATTCTCTATGGAGTAATGGATATTGTAACTGGAACTGAAGTTGAACCTGCAACTTTTGATGAGGCTCATAGATTCAAGAAGAGAGCAAGAATTGCTCTACATATCATCAAATTGAACATCTCTGATGAGATGTTGAGAGAGATTAGTTCATGCACCTCAGCAAAGGAGACTTGGGAGACTCTGAAGAACCTTCATGAAGTCGAGATCAAGTCAAGAAAGAGGAGTAAGAACCAGTACTCTCGTGCCTTCACCAAGAAAAAAGCAAAGAACAAAGACTGGTGTGGAGTAGAAGATGAGTAAGCTAATCCTTCTAACTTCAAGAAGAAGACACAAGAAGTTCACACTAGTTGTATCATAGAAGACTCACATGCAAGTTGTGGAGAGGCATTGTTTCTATTGAATCTGTTCTAGATCTTAAGAAATCAATATACACAACAGTTGGTGATGCATGTGCAATTGAAGGTGTTGGAAGTTGTTCCTTAAAACTTACATCTTCTATGAATTTTACACTTTCCAATGTTCTCTATGTGCCTAATCTCACAAAGAGTGTGATTAGTGTAGGAAAGTTGTTAGATGATGGTTATGAACTGGATTTCAATATCAATGGTTGTTTCATAAAGAAAGAAGATAAGATCCTTGCAAGTGGATCTAGATATGGAGGTATTTTCAAGCTAGATGTGCATGAAAATTCAAGTTTATGTGATGCTGCATTGATGACTTACGTTTCCAAGGAGGAGCTATGGCATAGGAAGTTATATGTTTCCAACTTCAGGTCTATGCCTATTATAGTCATGGAGATCAAGCCAAGAGTGGCTTATTCTATGGCAAAATCACTTATGGATCCAAGACAGAACATTCTATGGAGTTGGAACATTCCGATGTTCATCTTTCTTTAGCAGTAAGCAAGGAAGGTGTTTCTTGATTTGCATGTACTATTGATGGATCCACAAGTTACATTTGGCCGTGTCTTGTCTCTTCAAGTTTTTTGGTGCATGTGTGTGTTCCATCATGCAAAACTTTATGGAGTTATGAAGCTAATGGAAGGAGTGCACTTTATGAAGTCTTGTTCAGTTATAAGCCTAAGGTTGTATACCTCAGTGTTCTTGAAGACTATTGCTTTGTATGTGGTTCCTTGGAAAGAAAGAAGGATGGTGATCCTAGTCTGTGGATCATGGTTGGATACTTATCCACCAAGGAAGGCTACATAGCCTTTACACTCTCTATCTCGAAGGTGTTTGAGCATGGAGAAGTTCTTGATTTTGAAGATCTATTTTCTATCTTGGAAGTGGCCGAGAGCACAGTGTCTCATAGTGCATCACAAGTCATTACTATGGCAAGTAATCAAGTTGTGATGAGGTCAAGGTTTGAGGAGGAGTATCCTCTACATGCATGTCCAAGGAGATCTTCATCATTGTACAAGGCCGAGTCCTTGTTGATCTTATTTCATGGAAAAGAAAAGAAAAGTAAAGGTGGTATTCATTTTGTTTTACTCACCTATTGTTCTTTTTCTTTGATTAATGATGTATCTTGCTTAATTGAGATTTGCTTATCTCAAAGATCAAGTAAGACTATTCTGTTTTTGAATGAAGTCTTTAGCTTGGAATCACTTCTTGTCTTTTGTGACTTGATTATGTTTCCAAAACATCTAGAAAGCAAGATGTTGTACCATCATTTGTATAAATTGAGTAAGAGCAAGTATGAGTTTAGTACTCATAGTTTGAAAAAAGAAGTTTTTTATGTATTGAGGCATATTGTAAAATTCTTGTGAGTTAAGTGAAGCATCCACTAAGGACACTTACACCCTCAAGAAAGTATTTAGCCTTAATTTGATCAAGTTTGAGTATGGTTTCAAGATTAGATCCATTTTGGATAGAGTTCATATTTTTTGGACTAATGAAGCTAGTATGCTTAATCCTGAATATTGCTCATGGTACAATCTTGATCTGTATGATCTTTGTGGTCATCATGAGGCATGAAAGCCTCAGTTTTTTAAGTCTTTCTTGCAGCCAACTTCATGCATGTGGACTTTGCATACCCAGGATCGACATCAGACATGCAGGAGGTACATTGGCATAGTAGCAGGTTGGTGGAATATTTTTCAAAGGCATTTGGAAAAGATTTCTATCAAAGAGAACTTATCATGGATTTGGTAAGCATACTGCTATGATGGATTCTTTGTTCATCTTCACTTCAAATGCAAAGCAAAGAATCCAAACTCAAAGGATCTTCACCAACATCAGATAGATATATTTTAAGGAGTGTTAAAAATTGTAAAACATATCTATCATCTGTTGTTAATGTTTGGGGGATCCTACCCATGTAAATATTTTGTACATATCCAAGGTTTGTGAATTGAGCACATATCCTTGTAGAATAGGGCGAGTTTGGGTTAGGTAGATCAAATTTCAGTGACATGCATAAAGTCTAGTTGGTCTAGTATGATATGCAATAATGTTGACAATGTCTAGTTTGACATGCATATAGAGATTCACATGGAATTGGTCAATTATGACCTTGTAGAAACTCGAGCCACAATAAATGCATAATGTCCTAAGTTTCCATAGTGACATGCAAAGCATGCAGTCACTCTAATGGACACATGCATGTAGATTTGTACATGGCTAGTTGAGAAATTGCCATTTGGAGAAAGTAGGTAGAAGTTAGGTGCAACCTGTGCATGCTAGCAGTTAGGTGTCAAGCTAATAGTTGTTTGCACTTGAATAGGTGTAGGATGTGCATTGAATGCAAGGAGTACCACGAATTTGGCTCTCCTATATATGTACATGTCATTCTCATTCACAAAGTAATGAAGAACCAAAGCTTTGTAGCTATCTCATGCTTGGTTGGATCTAAACTGTTTTTTTCTTGTTATATCTCTAGCTCTCTCTCTCTAACTCGTGTTGAGGCTAATGCTTATGCATTGAAATCTTGTACTTTTAATCATTCTTTGATTCATTGCTATCATAGTCTATTGATTAGCATGCTAGATTGTGAATTAGCCATATCTTCTGAACTAGATCTTGTTGAACAATCTAGAATCAGGGTACTCTGCCAATCACAAAGCTTAATCAAGATCAGTCACTCTTGTGGACATTCTCCACATGTGTGAATTCTGGAATTTTCAACTATCATGTATCCGCAAGTATAGTACTAGGTCAGCTCCTAGTTCATTGGGGTTGTACAACCATTTAGCAAGGTGAATTTTGGTGGGCTTTGACTTAGGACCCCAAGGTTGTAGTAACCATTTCTATAAGCAATAAGCATACTAACCGGCCAATCTAATGATGTCATCTTTGTGGTGCGCGACAACAACTGAGAATCTACATAAACTTTCACATGAGTCCTTGTAGTTTTCAAAGCTACTTGGAATGAGTGGCTATGTGAATCTGAGCTAAGAACTAGTGGATGGTCGCAGCTCAAAAACCTGATCGTCTAGTGGAAATTCCATAGGGGGTATATACAAACAGTAGCCGTCGAAATTTTTGTAGAACAGGCTGTCTGATAGAATCTCCTTTCGGTGCACCGGATAAGCGCATAGAGAGTCACGAGAGTTCTGAGGTCCGATTGGCCCCTTTGCTGTCTCTTTTCTCTGATACTCATGTAACTGCCTGGCTAGCATAGTTGTGGTAGTTTTGGTTGCAGCTAGTTCCACTTTAGTGTTTCCTATGATTTTTTCTTGTCTTTTGCTATGGCTTACATGTCTTCTATCACTAGTCTCCTTGAGTCCAGTGTACTTCTGTTTCCAAGAATCCCGCTCGTTATTGGCACTGTTAGCTCATTAGTAGCTCTGATTCGGAGGTTTTTCTGCTTCTTCAATTCATCTTTCAGACTCTAGATTTCCAGGTCGGTCTTATGTCTTTCTTTTAATATGAATCTTGTCAGTTATTTATGGCGCTAGTCGGGTTGATCACTTTTCTGTGTCCTTTTCATATCGGTTTTAGCAAGGTGTTCCATCATCTATGGTTTAGCATTTATATACACGTGATGATTATGCATTTGTTGAATTCTCGTTTGACTGGATACTTGACAACTTCACACCCGTTTCTTATATGCATTCATGTTCTTTCTTAGCAGGTGTATTCATGATTAGGCCGTATGTATTAGTTCCATACATAAAGGAGATGTTTTTGGGATTTTTGTAATTTTTTATGGTTTTTTTTTTTTCTTCCAATGATTTCCGTGCTTATGTACAAGGATACTAATAACCACATCAGATTCCTTGAGAGTTCCCAAGTCTTCAAGATGCCTCTACCTCCTCCAAAGCGATGCTTAGCAAAGTGTATTCATAGTAGAATGTTGTATCAACAGTATGTTCCCTCTTTTTGGCCTTTTTTTTTTCTTTCAGAGATTGTTAGTATGCAATTGTCTTGTTGGGAGTACATAAACCCAAGTCAATTGCTTACTCCAGTCCAGTCCTCCAAAAAATTTAATTATTAACGGTCTCAATCGTCTCGACACACTTCTCTTTGTGGGACTATAGTACATTACACAGTTTTTGTCACAGGTACTATTGCAGCTATTTCATCTAGGACGCGTTCGTCGATAATATTTATGTCCATGAATGGACTCCCTATTTCGTAATGAGACCTACAACCTTCTTCATATTCACAATCTATGGTTTTTTTTTGGATCAATTTGTGTTCATATAGAAATTTTAAAAAGGAAAGCTCATCGTCGCTATCCCATTCCCAAAGCTGCTTGGAGTCAACTCTGTACAATCTAAGATGGTATTGTCCCATATAAAACTATACACGTTGGAATTTATGGTCTCAGAGACTGGTTGAATCAACTCTTGTTCCCAAGTTCTGAGATCCATACTTTGGTAGACAATTCGGATGTTCTGCAAAAGAAAAGAAAAATTTGGTATTATACCATGTACATGGTACAACTCTATTTACACATAATATGGCTTAATTTTGTCAATGTTTACATGAGTCTTGAACATGCCACCTCCTATTTTAGCTAACTTAGTTGTGTTGTTGTCGTACAACGTCTTTATTACATATGGTCCAGTCCAATGCATGCCAAATTTTTGAGGCATTAGCTCATGCCTAGTGTCATAATACAAGACCAGTTGTCCTTGGCTAAACTTGCAATTCATGATTTTTCTATCATGTATTGTTTTCATGATTTTTTTATGGGTCTCTTGATGCACTAAGGAGGTCAATCGTTGCTCGTCCAACTCTTGTAAGACATTGATTAGCTGTTGGATGGACTCTTTCTTGCCGAGATTGTGGGACATAGCTAGTCTTAAGGATGGTAGTTCTATTTCAATAGGTAGGATACATTCTTGTCCATATACTAGGAAGAAAGGAGTGTGATTTGTACTAGTTTTGTAGGTTACATTGTAAGCCCACAAAGCAGCATATAATTTCTTATCCCAGTGCCTCTTGTTTTCGGCTATTGTTTTTTGTAGCATGGACATCAGCTACTTGTTTGTACTTTCAGCTTGGTCGTTCGCTTGAGGGTGATAAGGAGTACTTTTCCGATGTTTAATCGGTAATTGTTTCATCAAACTCTCTATAATTTTGTTCAGAAAGTGGGTTCCTCGATTTGAAATTAGTTTTCTAGGAGCTCCAAATCTACCAATGATTTGCTCTAACAGGAATCATGTCGTTTCTTTGGCATTCCCTTTAGGCACTGTCTTTACTTCAGCCCACTTAGTAAAGTAGTCTGTAGCTATGATAATATAGTATTTCTGAGATGAAGATGTTGGGTGAATTGGACCTATAAAGTCAATCCCCCATTTTTCGAATGGTATTTGAACTTGGATAGAGATGAGGGATCTCATCCGATTTACCCGAGTCTCTACACATTGGCAAATATCACAAGCTCTAGCATGAGCATGTGCATCCTTAAATGATGTTGGCCACCAATATCCTGCTCTTAATATTTTCTGACCTGTTAGTTGGCCTGCAAAGTGTCCACCACAGGCAGAATTGTGACATTCCTCTAGAATGAAACTTGTCTCTTCAGGAGTTACACATCTTCTATAAATTCCACCTATATGTCTACTTTAAAAACACCAGACACAATGACCCTTCAAGAGAAGCAGAAGCTACGTACACAAGCCTTAAATTTTCATGTGAAATGGACATCTCTATTGTTTCTACCTAATGGGTTTAGCATCAGGTTCCAAGGGTATAGTATGCTTCACTAAATTTGGAGGTATTCCTTTCAGATCTGAATAATTCCAAGCAAATATATGCTGATATTTCTTGCACAAGTCCTCATAGATTTTCTTGTCTTCGGGGCACCTACTTTGATCTTCTTAGGTCCATCCTCTATTCCAAGGTCTATAAGATAGATATCATGTTCTCTAACTTTAGGAGGTGGTTATCTGGGGTATTCCACTCTAAGCCTAGTACATCCCTCGATTCTACATCTTCATTAGTTGATGTTTTTGAACCAGTGCCACTATTAGTGAGTTCTTCCCATTTAGTCGATGCAATTGGCGCTCACTCAGATTGAGGTACTTCTAGGTATCCATCAACCACTACTCTTTTTTTTTCTCTTCCAAAAAACTAATACTCCAACTGGAATATCGACTATACAGTTACTTAGTCGAAGCCAGGGACATCCTAATAAGATAGAATATCCCCTACTACTAGGATGCATCTTCATAACATAGAAATCGATGTGGGTGGTCTTTCCAGCTATAGTAATTGGAGTATGTTTCAATTCCCCATCAGGTTTTATAACAGAGTTATTGGCTAACTTCAATGCTGTTAAAGTGACAGGTTCAAGCTCAGATCCTAAGCGATCAGCAATTCTGAGCTAAGGATATTGACTGCGGATCCAGCATCTACTATAGCTCTTGCAATAACTAACCCATAAATGGTCACATCTACTTTTGGACAGGCTCGATCTAAAGTACCTACACTTATACCAACACTAGGAGGCTCTATTGTCCGTAACATGGATGGTTTCATCATGTGCATCACTTTTCTCCTCGCTAATGGGGATAGCTTTAGGAGTTGCCATAAGCTGACTTCTACACTCAAGTTGTTTAACACTTCTTACAAATCTTGGGTTCCCAAAAAGAGATAATTTGTGACTGTTTTTGGGTTTTCTGGATTTTGTCTAGTATTTCCTTTCCTTGTCCACTACGGGTCACCACCATCACTTCTTCTTTTGCAAGTAGTTCAATATCAATCAAGTTGATGGGAGGTCTCTCTACCTCTACCTTGGTTTTTTCTTTTCTTAGATGGAGTGTATCTAGTGTCTCTTTGGGAAAACATCAGTTGTCTTGAAGGTCATCCCTCCATTGCTTTCAGGAGGTCTATGATTGATAGGGCCAAGGATATGATTTCCAGTGTTCAATGCCTCTCTTTGACTCCAACATCTATCTTCTAGATGTCCCGTTTTCTTGCAATATGCACAAACCATATTCGGACAGTTCCTACTGAGGTGGTTGCCTTGACAATGTTGGCATACTAGCGATGGGAGATATCCGTGTTACATCTTTGTCCAATCATATTCTGCTATCATTAAAGAAAATTCACATCTAAAGCTAGGGTAGAAATATTCTCGTTCGTCACATCCATGTACCCTTTCAACATGGCTTTCACATCATCTATCCTTGAGTTAAATCCAATGCTCTCATATCCCCTTTCTACTGGTGTATTTCTAGCGGTTGTTGCTTGGATTGCATTCGAGTTCCTTGGTTGGTTCCTAGAAGGATTATTTCTACTTTGAACTGGTTGGTATGGTTCTACAGTCTGTATTGGCATATAGGTGTTGTAAGAGTTTCTTCCTGCAGCTGGATTTGCTTTCCGTATATCACTCTTAAGGTTCAAACTGTTTACGGCTTGTGATATGCTTAGATGCTTGGGCAATAGCTATCAGTGCATTTTCCACTACTATCGCTTTGCTACTGCTTCATCTATCGACTGGGGATTGCTCTGTCTTACTATCAACTATAGGTCATTTCTTCAATACTCGCAAGAAGAAAGTTAGTAGTAATTGTGGCGGTAGGGCTAAAGTGGCTCCTACTTGCTCGAAAGTTCAGTCAATCTTCTCAAATATTTTCCACTCCTTCTCCTTCTCCTTGTTAAAGGGATGTCAAAGTGAATAATAGATCATCAGTAGTTCTATGTCGGGCAATTCAGTCAGGAATAATTTGTGAAAGGTCTCTATATCTTCGACGGATTCTCCTGAGTAGACTGTAGTCACCATTCCCTCGCAGTTCCCCCATCAAGGTAATGGTAAAGTACATCATAATATGTGTGGGATTTGTTATACGGTTTACTAGAAAGCGGTCCAAAATCGCATTGATGTGTCTTACACACTCTCATAAGGGGTTTATGAAATCAGGGGTTGTGCTTCTCAACTTTCGAATAAAGGTTCTATATCAGTAGAAACTACTATAGGCTCAGTAACTCGAGCAGCCATAGCTTTAAGTTGTGAACTCTCGACAATGATAAACGATATAGCATATCTAAAATATATCTTTTTTTGGAGGATCTCACAATACTCAAATGATTCCTTTGGAATAGGTGGTGTTTTAGTTTCCTAACGGACTTTTATTGCTAGTACTTTTTTGAGGATCGGGATAGTGTCTTGGATATGCTTCTAGTGGTAATTCGAAGTTCTGCCTTTGAGGAACATATTTGGTGAGAGGGTCACCTTTGTCAACTCGTCGTCGCAATGGAGGACCTATGTTGGTGGTTCTGAAAAAGTCAGTGAGTCATTTATCATGAAGGGTTCTATTCAAGCCATACAGTACTAAGATCTCATGGATATCAGTAGTAATTGTTCCGCACAATGAAAAAGTCATAAGTTTCGATTACAGTTGAAGCATTGGTAGTCCACACAATCTAGCTTAGAAGATG
>MU834063.1:0-49787 GCA_029204225.1 Diphasiastrum complanatum | reverse complement strand
AAACGATTAGGGAGAATGGAATAGTTCTCCCTGTGACCTTTAAAATCCTCAAGAGAACTTTCATTGGCACCTCTTAGTTGCTTCTTTGTGCTTGTTAGTAAGTTTAATTTATCTGGAAATGAAAACTTTTAAAAAATAAATTCAGCATTTGTGAAGCACAACCACCAGTAAAGTGCCCATTGCACTGGTATATTAAAGGACTCAAAGTTCACTTTCTTTTGCAGAAAACTTTCTACCTTGCAGCTGCGTACAATCCGTGTTCTGACTCAGTTACCCCCTATTTGAACTCACCTGAAGTGCAAGCTTCTCTGCATGTCTCAACTCCTAGGAATTGGTCTGGATGCAGGTATGCCACATTGCAAAGATGATTCATTAGTTCCATGAACAACAGAAGTTGAAGCAGATTCTTTGTGCAGATGTAATCTGGATGTTCGAATGTTAACATGACCCGATTCAAAGTTGATGGTTATTTAGTGGAACCTAACGAATAACCATCGATTTCCAGCCCAATCGTCTTCCAGAATTACCTTAGGAAAGACGTGGTGGGATCCATGTTATCAGTATACCAGGAGCTTTTGAAGAAAAACCTTAAAATATGGATATACAGGTTTGTAAGTCTTCTCTGCTAGGAGTACAAGTAGTCAACAGCACTTAAAAAAGATAAACTGATAGTATTCAAATTGAAATTACTTTGTGCATGTAGTCCTTTTTCTCTACACTAGAGGATTGTGACTTGTGGTACCATTCGACAGCGGAGATGTCGATGGAGTCGTTGCAACTACGGCAACACGCTCTTGGATCAAACAGCTAAATCTTACAACAGAGGTGTTGTGGTATCCCTGGAATTTTCATGATCAGGTATATTCATTGGCTTCTTGAGTCTTGAACTTTGGTTCAAGCTCAAACTGGACTTAGAATTAGATTTTGGTGATCAACTTACGTTGAAGTATGTGATTGCCAGGTTGGCGGATGGTCACAAGTATATTCTGGACTCACTTTTACAACTGTCAGGGGAGCAGGCCACATGGTTCCAGCTACCAGACCAGCACAAGCACTAGAAATTTTTAAGAGATTTCTTGCAGGATCACACCTCCCGAGCTTCTGACCTACCTCCGGAAGCAAACTTCTGTGATTTAGCTTTGCAAATTATGGCTTTGTCTATTCTTTTAGGTTAAAACTTATCACCATGTGATCGACTGATAATATTTAGACACATTATATCCTTAGTAAAGCACAACTAGGAACAAAAGATTCAATTTATTTATTCTTCGTGAAGACTCTGCATTACTTTAGAGCAAAGACTCTATAAGAATGTTGATCAAAGACAGAAGACAGTAAATTTGAGGCCCAATTCAAATCCTTATGAAATTTGTCTACTGACAATGTACCTGTTTTCAGGCTATTATCTTTATTTGTGAATGAACTTTCAGCTACTGTGAGTTTTATAGATGCTATTGCAATATATACAATGTGCAAATTCCACTGTAGAGCAGAAAACATGAAATTCTTCATATTGGCAGGCCATGTAGTTAGGCCAAAGGGAACCACAACATTGCTAAGTTACACTTGCACGCACCAAGCGGGAGGCTAAGGATAGAAGCTTTTCTTAAGATCCAAACAAACTATTGTCGAATTTTCAAAGATAATCGAGAATCATTTTGTAATAGTTGACTTTTTCAGATCCTTATACTCAATACACATTGAATGATGTAGCAACAAAAAGGATCATCAACAAGGGAAGGTTTATCACACTACTTAGCAAACCAAACATGCACTTTTTTTGGACAAAAAAAGTGCGACAATCATTTCGGTTAAGAGAGAACCAAAATAATTCTCATCAATGCATATATTGAATCAACCAATGAAAAACAGCCAGCCACAAATATATCAAATCTAATCCATACAACACAATGGATTACTAATTATCAATGCAAGCAAAAACACAAAACCTAACTCAACTATGTGCTTCATATCATCTACTGAAACTTCTCTTATCTCGACCTTGGCTCAATGATTGACAACCCTCCCTAGTCTAGCCATCCCTCAAGCCAAAGTCCTCCCTCCATGGATCACCACTATACAACTCGGAAAACCTTAGCAATGTGGTCCCTTCTCCCTCTAGAATGAATCATTCTAAACATCATTTATTCGTTTGTATTCAGAAATTCTTGAGAATACTCTATCCACCTCTTAAATAAAGGCTCTTCAGTTTGTTAATCAAACAAGAGCCACACATGCTCTAGTTTCAAGTTGGACCTTATAATTGACAACAATTATAGTCAAGATTCCATTGATTGTTATAATGGATCTTCATTTTCATATCACTTTATGTTGCTTCTATTGGCTAGTTCTTAGCTATGCTATCAACCATGTGTTTAGTAGATTATAAATATTTCTTGTAGTCATAGGCATACGACATAGACTACCTTACTTTTGCATTTACTTATATATTTAATTTCTTATATTTTATAAACGA
Organism: Diphasiastrum complanatum; assembly: GCA_029204225.1. Taxonomy (NCBI): domain Eukaryota; kingdom Viridiplantae; phylum Streptophyta; class Lycopodiopsida; order Lycopodiales; family Lycopodiaceae; genus Diphasiastrum; species Diphasiastrum complanatum. The sequence goes on along the minus strand of MU834063.1, from coordinate 47,311 downwards.
GCTATTTCCTCCATGGATAATACTTCCATTTTTTTTAACCTTATCTTTACAATCCGTATTTGAGGAAATGCAAGTAATTTAAACACTTGACAGTCAAATTGAGCAAACATATAGATTCACATGGCATATGGTATTTAACAATTCGCCAACTTCAATTTGTGAGAACATGATAGTTGTTAAGGTGATTGTTCTTTTTACCTACAAAAATCATGAAAAGAATCATAAATAGGAATCCAAGGGAAAGATTTATAGGAAAAAATTTCAAGGAATAAAAAAAATATACATATATATATTCATGCATTCAACATAGAAGCTTAAATATGTATTTACAAATATGGCATTGATAGTGAGTGTAGGTATATATGTATCTTAAAAATAAAATTTTGAAATCATTCTAAATTTTAACATATATTTTATCTCAAAAGTTTCACAAAAACTAAGTGAATGTATATTAATTAACTAGGCCTTAAATTTTAATTGTTAGGCAAGTTTGATTGTTTGGACATCCTTTTTATATCAGTTCGTCAATCATGCTTTCTTTACCCATTTTATATAGCTCATCAACCATATACTCTTTAAAAATAGTTACATTTTGTCATCGTATGTGAATGTTTTTTTGGTCCATGTTTTTCATATTTGATATTAATTCTTGAAAGTATAAAAAAATATTGTTACGTAGCTTATCATAAGCATTAGTTTCACAAAATAGTTTGTTTGTTTCTTTGAGTTATCTTATATGATTATGAATGTTTGGTCACTAACCAAAACTTTGAAATATTACATGTTTAAAAGAAATGCATGAATTTTAAGCAAGAAAGAACATACCCACATTAAATGAACAAATTAGCAAAATAGTATTTTAATCTTATCTTCCTTACATTTGTAGAATATACTCAAGAAGTTTGGGCCTTTATATTGTCTCAAAATTGCTTGAATTTTTTTTTTTTTGCACTTCATGTACTTTGCATAAAGTTTATAGTCGATGGCTAGTTCTTTCGAGAGAAAAAAAAATTGCCTTAATTTATTGTTATCATTGAGGGTTCTTATGGGCATGTCAAAAAAAGAAGAACATCATAATGACTACCACCACCACATTTGACTTCCTCAAATGTAAATCATTTTCAAGCATGAGACACACCTAGATATAAATTGCATGTATAATGTCATGAAAAATCCCTCCAAATAGAAAATGACTAATTCATCTTCATATTTTTGACTAAAAAGTTTCCTATCTTGTCATCTAGAGCTTAACACATGTTTTGCAGCACACACATAATGAGTTGCAATTGTAACAATCATTCTAAACATGTGATAAACATTCAAGTCTCTCTTCTAGAAAGCCATTATCGTGAAGAGTTTAAGTATCCATCCACTTATTTGTGTTTACTTAAAGTTTAACCCTAGAGAAACTTCATTATAGGTTTGGCATACCAAGAAGAAAATGAACTCCCTTATATTCAACATTGCATATGACAAGATGATGTCCTTGAATGTGTTTAAGTTATATATTTGACCACTCATTGTATCAAAACTTCATCCTTTCCATATGAAGGTGGAAATGCATGATTCATGCTTTGTATTGACTACAAAAAAAACTATTTTTCTAACGCTTAATTTTGGGCAATACTTATATTATTTCCATGCATCAAAGTATTGCTAGATCAAGAAAGTTTGACTATAAACCTCTTATATCATATCATAACAAGATTTCCTATCGTCTTGTGTTATTGTCGACTTTGATAATATTGGTTCTTTTGGGAAGGCCCATGCTCAAATTCTGACATGTGTACATAAGGGATGTCTAAGATCACCCGTGCGCCAAAGCTTGGTAGGCCTTTTAAACGATTGTATGTTGACATCCAAGAAACATTAAAAAAAACTTAGTGTTTTAAGTTGAAGTCAATATTGTAAGCAATCTTAGAAGCTCAATTTAAAAGATCACTAAATATTCATGATGATGTCATATAATTAACCTTCAAATTGGTGGAATATGTATGTTAGAGATAATTTGTTGTTATGAGACTTTTATATGCCAAAGTCTGTGTGAACTGTTGTGAAAGGCTTCATTGCCATCCTCAAGAACCACGACGTCCAACTTTGTGTTAGAAATTTTTTTGTTAAGCCTTAATCAAAGTGAAAATGAGAAAATGTACTTCAAGTAGGAACTATGCCCACACATGCGCACATTACTCGAACATGAGTCATGAACATTTGTTGTGCTCCTCCTTGACTCATCCTTACAATGTGGTGTAAAAGCTAGATACCTTACATAATGATGGTAGCTAAATTAACTACCATTGGCCCAAAACAATGTTGTAAATTAATAAGGCTAAAAATGCAAAATCCTCACAAAGTCTTGTAAAAAGTAAATTAATGATTGATTCTCATTCATGTGAGATAAGTATTGATGTTTGAATATCATTTACATGCTATTAGGATAGTACTTATGAAATGAATCAAACAGAAACATTAGATATTCAATGTACGATGGATTTCATGAAAGAAATCTTCATTTTCTTGAAAATACAAAGAAAATAGAAGAACGTGAGAGAAACTCAAATGTACTGAGCATCTAAATGAAGTCTATAGCTTCTGTAGAGCGATTTATTGATTTGAATTTTTCTCCATTCAGTTCTGATCATTCTCCATTCAAGAAATGTTAGTTCTCCTAATAGACTGCACACAGAAAAATTTCTCCTCTCTATGTTCACTCTCTCTCTAGGAGTGTTTTTCAAAAAGTAGATCCTACTCTCTATCTTAAAAAAAATTAGAAAAGTCTAGAAGCTAAACATTCTAGATTATTCTACTCTAATAGGAATTTCTAGAATCTTCTACCACTATGTAAAGTTAACATAGAGTGTGTTATTAAGTAGGACCCATGAATTTAATTCAATGTATAATAGGGGTCTACTTAATTATTTTGGTATTAATTATTGACTCTTATGATGGCCTCATAATTAGATTACCAACATTTTATATACGTGACAACTCTATCTTAAAACTTGGTAATTTAATTATTCCAAGAGTGGTTCTGTGTTTGTCAAATGTGTCTTTGTCCAATGCCTTGGTTAATATATCTGCCACCATCTCTTTGGTTGAAATGAAGCTGGTACAGATTAGCTCTTTGTCGATGAGATCTCTTATGTGATGATATCTCATAGCATTATGTTTGGTTCGAGCATGAAACATCAGATCTTTTGTCAAGTGAATTGCTGAAGTATTGTCCATTAGAAATATACTTGGTTCATCTTGAGTGATGCCCAAACTTTCAAGCATATATCTAATCCGTATCACTTCATTTGCCACCTTAGATGCAGCAATGTATTCAGATTTGCAAGATGACTGAGCAACTATCGTTTGCTTCTTACATGTCCAACTAATAGCACCTCCTGCTATAATGTTGCATCCTCCAGTCAAGATTTTAGAGTCTTCTTTGAAGGTCAGCCAACTGGCATCACTATAGGATAGAAGAATGAAATTTTCATTCTTTGAATATTTTATCCCATAGTCATTTGTGTATTTCAGGTACTGTAATATTTTGTTAGCTGCTCTCCAATGTTTTATTTCCGGATCAGAACAATATTGAGTAAGAGTGAATACTCCATATGCTATATTTGAACATGTACATATAGCAAGATACATTAATGATCCAATAAGAGGTGATAAGTATATTTCTTCATGTCTTCTTTTTCTTCATTCGATATCGGACAATCCTCCTTGGAAATAATAGCTCCAACATGTACTGGTGTAGCTTTGTCTTTACATTCTTCCATTTGAAAGTTCTTCAACAGCTTCTTAATATATCTTTGCTGATGTATGTAGATACTTCCATTCATTCTGTCTCTTGTATTCCCAAGTAGCATTTTGCCTCTCCAAGATCAGTAATATCAAATAGAGAAGATATCTCCCTCTTAACCTGTAAAATATCATTCGATCCATATTTGTATCGGTATATCCATTTGCACTTGATTGCTTTTCTGTCTTCAGGTAAAGGTTGTAGCTCCCATTCTTTGTTCTTTTCCATGGATTTCATCTCCTCTTTCATTGCTTCTTTCCACTTGTTTGCCTCTTGACACTCTATGGCTTCTTCATAATTTTGTGGTTTAGTAGTAAAGCCACAAAATTCGTCAACTACTAGACTATATTGCTGATCATACCTTTCTGGTTCCTTTCTTGTTCTTGTTGATCTTCTCAATAATTCATCTGGGATCTGCATCTCTTTGAGACATGTACTCTTACTTCTTGGTGATTGAACATGTTGTTGTTCACCTTCTTGTTGATGTTGATCCTGCTGTTGGTTCATATCCTGAATTTCTTGTTCTTGGGCTACCTCTTGATTATTCTTAAGAGCAATATTAGGTAAATCACCATAGAAAGTAGCATATTCAAAAATTTCATGACCTTTTGGGTCAAGATCATGAAGAAGCTTTTGGCATAGAAGGTTTTCTCATTGTTGGAATGATTAGCTTGTTTTCTCAGGAAGTCCTCCTCTTGTACAACTTTAACTGCTTCTTCAAAGTCAAGATGCACAGTCCTACTTATAATAGTCTTTATTGCAGAATAAGTATTAGGCAGAGATCTCAAAAAGATAGTATACTTTTGAGAATCTGAAATTTCATGCTCTTTTCCTGCTAGCTTAAGAGATGAGAATAATCTTCTCAATTTCTTGACATGTGCATCTAAATCTTTTCCATCCCAAATAGTATTGTAAAGTTGATTATGAAGATGTACAACTTCACCTTCAGATTTCTTTTCAAATTTACATTGAATAGCATTCCATACTTCCCTGGCTTTAGAATATTTTGAAATGTCAAGCAACAAATCTTCAGACAAGGAAATGCTTATGATGACAAAAGCCTTGTCATTTTTGTCTCTCCAATCCTTCAATTCTTTACCTGTAGATTGAGGCATCTCTTTTGTGCCATCAACCCATGGCCACAAACCTTCTCCCTTAAGAAGTAAGTTTGTCTTGATTTTTCAAACTTGATAGTTGCAGCTTGAACTGTCAAGTATTGAAGTAATTTTCTGTTGTACAGTACCAAATGTTATCTCTGAAATCTCAGGAATGAACCTGCTCTTATACCATTGTTAAGAATATATTAAGGAGAATATGTGATAGACTATTTTGTAGTCTATGAAATTATCAGTCAAACAATGGTCTAACGACACGTAACAGTTGTCAAATATAGATCTGAAATTATTGAATGAAGATTTAGATGTGATTTTAATCATAAAAACAACAAGAAAAGTCAGACAAAATGAAGAATAGGCATAGCAATATTACACGAATCTGAATGCAGAAAAAGAGCTGTTATCAGATTAAGTATAGCAAAATATACATATCAATAATGCAGTAGAGCGCAAGACAATAGCAAACAAAACCATGTGCTCTACAAAGCAAATTCAATCTGTAAAGGAATGAACCTATTACTGACAATAAAGAATCAATGCGCAAGGCATCTACTTCGTCTATCTCTGATAAGCTTATGATGCTATATCTTACACACACACACACACTTGTTCTCTTGATCGATCTCAATACACAAATGGTATCCAATATATATATACATAATTTTACAGGTGTGCAGATGAAGAAAGTACAAAGTGGATGTGCTATCTGTAGGAGACGTGGGTGGCTGCTTTCGTTGTCAAGTCTGTTAGCACAGTTGCATGGGGTGAGCGTGAAAAGGGCCATGACGTCAGCTTTTGCTGAGATGAACATTGGTGAAAATTTTGCCTTTTCTTCGCATGTGAGAATTTACTTGTATTTATGAAGATTGTGCGACAACATGAGTAAAATGCAGCAAGAATGGAGGCAGATTAAAATGGGATTTAGGAGAGCAGAGGAGATAAATCCAACATATGGAAGATCCACATCTAACTCTAACATCCATTAACACTAAGCATTAACAATACATCCATTAACCCTAAGATTCACCATAATAATAGCTTACTCTTTCTCTCTCTCTCCCTTTTTCTCTCACCAAAAGCATAAGAAGTATAAATTCCAATAACATCTAGATCCAACAATTAGCAAATATAATGAAAGCATGAGAGATGAAGGAAAAGGTTATAGAGCAAGGACATTCACAAATCCATTCCATAAGAGAACCAATCTGCTTGTATTGAAATGAAGATTTGAACATGAGGAGCAACTCGAGTTTGCCCCTATTTATAGTGGAGAGGAGGGCCTTGGCCTCAAAATCCTATTGGCCCATTTTGACCTCCCTAACTATTCTTATTTAAAAAAGAGTGGGAACCCATTCAATAATTGGAGGGAACCAATTTGAAACTGAATTTGAACCAATTTTGGTGGGAGACCCAACTTTATTCACTAACTTGACATTTAGGCCTGCGATATGAAAAGTCCCACAAAAAGGTCTAACGTTCTTTTATTGATTTCCAATTATCAAATAATTATGTGATCATCGGGTTGGACTTACACACGCAGGGTGCCAAATCCCTCTCACTTATTAAATAAGGTTAGGGTTGCCTTGGGATCCGCAAACCCTCCAATAGTATCCCTCACCAAAACTGGTGGCGGTCCCACGACACTTGTCTCAAGGCTTAAATGCAAAATTTCAATAAGAGCCATATGGGTCCGGTGGCCATTCATGATAACCTTGTTCATTGACAAATGGGTAGTTGACACCATCCAAAAAAGCATCCCAAGATAATGCTTGTTGATTTGGTGCAGCTGCTAGCAATGACATTGTTGAAGCTAATGACAAGGTTAGAGCATTTTTTTGACATTTTCAAAAACTTTCTCAATACTTAACAAAATGAGAAAAAAATTATATCTCTATAAAACCCTTTCAATGCTCTACAATTCTAGCTATTCAGATGGAATTATAGAGAATAGAAGGTTGGGCAAAAAATGAATCAAATAGGGCAGAAAAATAAAAAATCTAGAAGTTTCTGGTTTTTGACAAGTTTACAAAATTTTGTGGCCAACTTCAAAAGTTTGTAACTTGCTCAATACTGAACGGAATTCAAAAAAAAAATATGGCTAGAAAGCCTTTCAACGCTCTACAATCCTACCTATTCAGATTGAATTACAGAGAACAAAACATTTGGGCAAAAATTGAATAAAAAAGAGCAAAAAAATAAAAAAAACATAAAATACAACCTTCATTCATTTTTTTGAACATTTTTGGACATAACTCTCACAAATCACATCCATAATGCAAAGCTAACCCTAGCACATGCCAAGACCAAGATGCCTAAATGCAAGCTAACCATTAACACTACATTAACACTACGATCCACTAACACTACTTCAATGAAAGAAAAATTTACTCTTCTCTCTCTCTCTCTCTCTCTCACACACACACACACACACACACACACACACACACACACAAGTATAATAAAGATAAATCCCAACAACTAGCAAATCCAACAATTGATAAATCCAAAGAAAGCATGACAAAGATGAAGGAGAAAAGAAGAAGAGCAAGGACATTCCCATCTTTGCTCTTTAGTAGATAGATCCAACAAAATATACTAAAATCATCAATGAAAGTTACATACCTCTTAGCTCCACTATTGCTAGTTGTAGTAATTCCATGAATATCTGAATGTACAACTTGAAAAGGCTTTGTAGATCTAGATGTAGATCTAGTATAAGGTAGTCTATGTGACTTTGACAAAGCACAAGACTCACAAACATGATTGATGCTACTTAAGGATTTTGGAAGACCAATCACAACTTGCTTCTTAGCCATTACCTCCAATGACCTGAAGTTGAGGTGCCCCATCCTTCTATGCCAAACCTCTTGAATAGGTATTTGCTCACTTGCCACAAATCCAACTTGGTCAGCAATAACACAAGCATCTAGTTTGAACAACTTCCCTTGTCTTTTACCTTTTACAATCAAGATATCCGTCGTTTTGGTCATGCAACCATCTCCATCAAACTCAACTTTGAACCCTTTACTTAGCAACTGACTCACACTAAGTAAATTTTTGGTAATCATAAGGTATGAACAAAACATCCTTCAAATGAACATTCCTATTTGTAGAGAGAGAGAGATACGAATTGTGCCAATCCCTTTGACTGCACACTCACCATCATTTGCCGTGTAGATCACCTTCTTCTCATCTTCATATGCCAGCAAAGAAGTGAAGTACTCTTTGTGAATAGTCATGTGCGAACTTGCTCCACTATCAATCCACCATGGATCTAGATCTCCATAATTAGCAAGCATACATGACATCATCACAAAAGCATCATCATTTGAATTTTGAACATCCAAACCATATTCATCATGAGTAAGATTACCTTGCTTGTCTCTTTGATTTCTCTTCTTCTTGTAGCACTTACTTGCAAAGTGTCCTTTGATGCGACAATAGAAGCACTTGAGCTTTGAACTATCTTTCCTTTTGCCATTTGAAGCTTTCACTCTCAAAACAATAATATTTTGACTTTTTTCATTCTTTTGCAAACTTTGAAAGATTTTCCATCTTAGAGTCAACACTCTACAAGTAGACTTGGATTCATAAAGCTTCTTCAAAGTTTTCCAAGCCTCACTTGATGAAGTACACTTACCAACTTCCTTGAGAAGTTCACCGGTAACATTCATCTTGATCATGTGTAGAGCTCATTTGGCCCTCTTGTCATACCTCAATTGTTCTTGTTGTGTTGCTGGCATCTCTTCCAAACCTACAGCAATATCCAAAACATCATTCATCTCAAGAAGTGGTTCCATCCTCACTTTGCATGATGAATAGTTGCTTGAAGTAAGCTTATCATTGCCTTCCAACATGTATCCACTTGATGTAGCCATGTTGCAATGACTTGATCCTCTCTTTCAACCTGTTCCAATGCAGAAAGCACTCTTTTGAACAACAACAAATGCTTTCAAAAAGAACTCACAAAGATATGGAACCTCTCAATTCTCTTGTAGCACTTACATCTAGCAAATCAACACATAGAATGTAGAACTCTTGAACAACCTATGATCTATCCTCAATATAATGACTCTTGCCACTTTCTAAGATTGAAACACACTCAAATGAAGTTCAATAACCTCACATCCAGAGATCCAATTAAAATTGGAGTTTTGACAAAATCACAAAAAATTGATTATTTCAATTTCTACATGCAATTGCCTAAAACTTGATATGCAATCTTGTAGCCACCACTTAGGCCTTTCTAATGCACCAAAATTGGCCAAATCCAGCAAGTGAAGTGTGAAATCTGAATTGATCAAGTATATAAACCTAATTTGAATTTTGATCAACAAAAGATCCAATGTACATATGCAAGAAACTCGATTTTTGGATAGAATCCAGTCTAGCATTCTCTAGCATTGATATCTTCTCCAAATCATTGATAGATGTGATTGCTTCCTTCATAACCTAAAACACAAGCTCTGATACCATGTGAAGAATTTCAGATCAATTAAGATCCAAATCCATAAAATGATCTTGGGTTAGAAAGACGACAAATCACCAATCTTGCCAATGTAGAAAAACCAACATCTACACTATGAATAAGATGCAAACTGTAATAGATCTTGACCAAACATCAATCAAAACATAAAATGAAGTTGCTATCTGTACAAAAATAGTAAGCTACTGTATTTCACACGTGTGGATCTGAAAATAACATTTAATGAGCATTCCACACACAAAATTGCAAGATATCACAAATATAGTGCACCATAGAACCCAAGAGAACCATGTATAAGCATGAATGAGATAAGAGAGATATCTCTTCCCATGAGTTAGATCCTTTTATAACAGGTCCAAACCTAATTTTGAACTTTGGTTTCCCTCCATAATGAGAAACCCTACTATTTTTGTGACTAGATTCAATGTCTCTACTACTCAAATTGAATCTCTCCAAAACTCATGTTCTATAGTTAGCAAAAAATTTCAAAAGTGTTTATTCAAATTATTTTACATTAATATAACTTTGAAAAGTCAAACTCTAAGTCTAATATGAAAATTGGGCTCAATTGTCAAATATACAAATGTGACCAAAATAGCAAAACTAGTTGAAATTTCTCACACCACATGTGCGATTTTAACTTGGTCATAACCACTGAATCCATCCAAAAAATTGTAGGCTTCTGTTCCAACAAGGCGATCCAATATGATCCTTTCGCATCACTTTGTTCAAGGCTTTGAGATTCACACAAATTTCCATCTTCCCATTCTTCTTAGGAACGACAACAATTGGCGAAATTTATTCAGTATGCTCAATCTCGTAAATAAAATTTGCTTCAAGTAGTCTTGTAACTCTTTCTTGATAAGGTCAGTAACATTTGAATTACAACAGTAGAATCTTGTGACTTTTGGAACTGCATCAGGCATCAAAGGTATTGTATGTTTAATCACTGATGTCGGAATCCCTTTTAGATCCTTATATGTCCAAGCAAAACAATCTTGACACTTGATCAACAACATTTCTTAACGTTGAAATTGTTCTGGGGTAAGTTGCATTCCAACTTGAATAATCTTTTCTGGTTCTCTTGGTTTAGCATGATTCATAGGTTGAGTTCTGTAGAACAAATGATCAAACAGATCTTGATTCTACTAACAAAATGTGCAGTGGACAAAGGATGAGAAAGAAACAAAAGCGAACTCGAAACATTTCTATTCATGACCAGCTCAAAAGATTTTCAAAAGATTCTAGAAATGAAAAATCTTGTTTCTTGTTCAAACCTCAGATGTCGCGAAATTGTCATGAACAATTCAGGAAATGTTCTGGATTCTACTTCAAGCTCAGAAATTGTCATCTGTCGCGAACAATTTGCGAAACACGAAAATGTCACGAAGAGACAATTGTCGCGAATAATTCGCGAAACACAAAGCTGAGAAGAAGAGATAGACTGTCGCAAAATGTTCGCGAACAAAAATTATTTGACCTTGGAAACGAAGCATCTATTTAAATATCAATTGTTGTAAGCGGTTAGATCTACTGTTACAGAATTGAAAGGCCAAAAGTTCTGTAAATAAAAAGGCCAAAAGACCTGTCCTATAGCAATATAAATACATGTGCACTACTCATTGTAATGAACTCATTTACTCAGAGACACAACAGCGAGATAAGACAACAAGAGATGTATACTGAATCAGATTCAGAATTATAAATTCGTTTTTGATCAACAATTTCTAGTTGTCTAAAATTGTCTTAAGTTGTCTCTTACTTTCACACATAATTTCTATATGCATATTCAATCAGAACTAATACTGTTCTATTAGTACATAGATCAGATACAATACCGATTGAAGACACTGATATTAGTTTGATTTATTTGAACTTTAATCGTGTTCTCTGTGGAAGAATAATTACTATCTTTCCTACAATGGTATCAGAACATACAAGGTTTAAAACTGATATAGTGATATCAAAACGAATTAGAATCGATACAATACTATTTTTCGTATCCCTCTCAGCATTCTTTATACATCCATCAGTAAAGCCACTATCTGGAGTGATTCAAAAAACTAGACGATGTCATCGATCATTAATATCCAGGCTAAGATCACTACGATCTTGGATTTAAAAAGTTCAAACTACTTGATTTGGAAATTGAATACTTCACTCTTATTGAAAGGCGAAGGTCTTTGGCAATGAGTAGAACCAATTAAGGAAAAGCCACTAGCTACTCCTGGCAAAGAACTTCGAGAATGGAGTTTAAAAAATGACAAAGCTATAACAATTATTGCGTCTTCAGTGCATGATCTTACATCAATTTTGAACACGAAGGATTTATGGGAAGAATTGCAAACCAAGAATGAGACTCGATCTCGTAATCAGATCATGTTCTTGGAAGACCAATTAACTTACCTATAGTGGGATGACAAAGACCTGAACACATTCGTGCGAAAGATTAAAGATCTATTTATTTCCTTACAGAATTCTGGTGCAGAAAATACAATTACAAAGGAAAAACAGCTTAGTTATTTTCTTCAAGCCCTACCTAGGTCATTCCACACAACTCGAACCTTATTGGCAAAAGATGTGACAATGACACTTTGAAGGCAATAGACAGAGTTAAAGAGAAAATAGAAGCTCGTGAACACTATGACGATAATGGTGATTCCGAAAATGCTCTATTTACTCAGAAGAATAAATCTTCTAAGAAGTCTAAGTTAAAGACGGAGCCGTCTAAAAGGAATGGGTCTAAGACAAATGAACAACAATATGGTAAACAACAGAAGAATTTTGGTGATAAGAAGATCTGCAACAAATGCAGAAGATCAGGTCACACATAAGAAAAAAGAAACTCGATGAAAAGACAGAACAAGATTTTCTAGTAGGATTTGAGTTACATTCGTCATATTATCGTGTCTATGTACCCAAAACTGGCAAGATAAAAGTTGTTCGAGATGTTAAATTTGATGAGAAAAAATACATAGCAGACAGTGATCTAGTCGGCTATGAAATTCTCAAAAACTATTATGAGTTACCAATGACGACAGAAGAAAAACAAGCAAAAAATGAAAGAGAGTTACCAGATTTAGAGGGAGGTCAAGATCAAGTGCATGACAGACTCGAATTGCCAGCTTGAATTTCAGTAGAAAAGGTCAAATCAGAATCAAATTCAAAACCTGCAGAATCAAACTTGAAACCACTTGTGAGAAGATCTGACAGACAATGAAAACCGCCAGAAAGGTATGGACAGGATGTTTTTAATACAACCATCAAATTTTGTGGATTCTCTGAAGAACCTCAGACATTCGAGGAAGTTGTTGATAGATCAGATAAAGGTCGATGGATTCAAGCAATTGAGGATGAAATGTCATCCATGTATAAGAACAATGTATGGACACTTGCACTTGTTCTTGATGGAAGAAAACCAATCAAATGCAAGTGGATCTCCAAGATCAAAATAGGTCCTGATGGAGAGACAATCAGATACAAAGCAAGGTTGGTTGCTAAAGGAATTTCACAAAAGTATGGAATCGACTACACTGATACTTTTTCACCAGTAGTCAAACATACATCAATTCGCTTGTTATTCGTGTATGATGTGGCTCATGATCTGAAAATCCATATAGTGGATGAGAAGCCTGCTTTCTTGCAATCAAAATTGGAAGAAGATTTATTCATGGATCAACCACTTGGTTTTGTATATCAAGAATATCCAGAATACGGATGTCACATGAATAACATTTATGGTCTGAAACTAGCTGCTAGACAATGGTATAGAAAGAAGGGCAAAGCACTACGTTCCTTAGGCTTCGAACCTCTATTTGTTGAATTGAATGCCTATATCAAGCATGTCCAAAATGAAATAATCATACTAGTTGTCTATGTTGATGACACACTTATCTTCTCAAGAAGAGATAAGTTAATTTCAGATGTCAAAAGAGACATTTTTAAAATATTTGAGATCGCTGACCTAGGAGAAGCTAAAATCTATCTAGGCTTGCAGATCCAAAGAGACTTTTATCACCAACAAAAGTACACTCAAAAGATCATTGAAGACTTCAACATGCTTGAATGCAAAGGTGTACATACTCCCATGATACCTAGAACAATACTGAGCAAGGCAGATTGTCCGCAGACCCTCAAAGAAGAGGAACGAATGGCCAAAACACCCTATCGTAGGCTGATTGGATCATTATTATAGCTAGCAGACAACACCAGACCTGATATAGCATTTGTAGTATACCGGTTGAGCCAATATAATCAGAACCCAAGATCGTTGCATTGGAAATTAGCAAAGAGAGTACTACAATATCTCCTGAAAACGAAAGACTATGGATTGTGTTATGTGAAGGAAGCTGGATTTTGTATCGAATCTTATAGTGACGCAAGCTAGGCATGCATGAAGGATGATAGCAAAAGTATTTCAAGAGGTTGTACTCTAGCATTTGGCGCAGCCATACTTTGGATAAGCAAGAAGTAAACAACAGTAGCTCAAACTTCCTGTGAAGCGAAATATGTAGTACTAGCCAAGATGCCAAACGAACTAAACAGATGTTAGAAGGATTTGATAAATCTATTTCTGAACCTTATGTCTTGTTAATGGATAACACCTCAACAATCTGTTACAAAAGATCCTTTATTTCACTAAAAAATGAAGCACATAGCTATCAAGTATCATGTGATTCTGGACTTAGTCGAGAAGAAGATACTGAAAATCGTCTTCATACCCACAGAGGAAATGACAGTTGATATCTTTACAAAGCCACTCAATAAGGCTTTGTTTGAGAAGTAGCAAAGAAGATTGAGATTAATCCAGCTGCCCACTTTGAGAAGGAGTTGTAGAACAAATGATCAGACAGATCTTGATGCTACCAACAAAATGCGCCGTTTACTTGACAAAGGATGAGAAGGAAACAAACGCGAACTCGAAACATATCTATTGGTGAACAGCTCGAAAGATTTTCGAAAGATTCTAGAAATGAAAATCTTGTTTCCTGTTCAAGTCTTAGATGTCGCAAAATTGTCACGAACAATTTGCGAAATGTTCCTGGATTCTATTTCAAGCTCAGAGATTGTCATTTGTCGTGAACAATTTGTGAAATACAAAAATGTCACGAAGAGACAATTGTCGCAAACAATTCGCTAAACACAAAGCTAAGAAGAAGAGACAAATTGTCGCGAAATATTCGCGAACAAAAATTATTCGATCTTGAAAACGAAGCCTCTATTTAAATATCAATTGTTGTAAACAGTTAGATCTATTGTTACAGAATTGAAAGGCCAAAAGACCTATAAATAAAAAGGCCAAAAGACCTGTCCTATAGCAATATAAATACATGTGCACTACTCATTGTAACCAACTCATTCAATCAGAGACACAACAGCGAGATAAGATAGCAAGAGATGTATACTGAATCAGATTCAGAATTATTAATTCATTTTTTATCAACAGTTTCTAATTGTCTAAAATTGTCTTAAGTTGTCTCTTACTTCTGCACATAATTTTTGCACAGAACTAATATTGTTCTATTAGTACATAGATCAGATACAATCCCGATTGAAGACACTGATACTAGTTTGATTTATTCGAACTTTAATCGTGTTCTCTATGGAAGAATAATTACTATCTTTTCCTACAAGTTCTAACTTGTCCATCGTAAATCTCTTTCGTTTCTGGCACTTGCTCCTCAGGTTCATGATGAGCTTTCGGTAACATAATAACCACATCATCCAAGGTATAGAGTTTGAAATGCTCTGGCATGTCATGCTGGACTGCATCTGACTGTTCTTTTTCAAAAAGATTGACCTTGGATCTTTGTTTAGCTTTCTTGACAAGAATCTTGAGGAGGCAATGACTTTCTAGAAGATGTGGTCTTTCTAGAAGGTGATGACTTCCTAGATGGTGATGTCTTGTGAGAATTCTGACTTGAAGAGTAATCCTTGATCTTCCCTTTACCTTTATCCAATAAAGGTGGTACATTTTTAGGATCAACTTCTCATGATGATCTTTCCATTTCAGGACTGCGTTATATTGTTGCTTTACTTGTTTCTTTGTCATTGGTCTTGCATTCTTTTTTCTTCTAAATACAACTACTTTTGGCGGATTTATTGTTGGTTTATCAAGAATATCTCGAACTCCAAACCTTGTAGGATCTATGTGATTTAGAATCTAGTCATCAGCAAGTTTTTCATTTTCATCATAAGACAAGGTGTGACTAACATGAATAAATACATCTTCAATAGGACTGCGATATCCAAAGTTCGATTAGGTAAAATAATCTTGCTAAGCTTTGATTAGTCATCGCGTTGACACATATAGCCTGCTATACAATCCATTGTTGCAAGAGCTTGATTCCAGTTAGCAATATCTATTTGAGGGTCATGATGAATTCCCAAAATTTTTACTTGTCGATCATAGGTATGATCCATTGTTGATGAATCATCATTCTCTTTTTGGACCATTGGTTTGATTGTCCAAGTGATTGGATCAATTTTGACTGCACGCTCACAATTCCCAAATGTAATCTTTTCGGTCCCTCGGTTATGAATTACTTGCACAACTCGTAACCATGGACGTCCCAATAAGACTTGGTAAACATTTGGTGCATCAGATAAGTCCATTAGTACAAAAGTCATGACAAACTGAACTCCAACAAACTTGACAGATATATCTTCCACCATGCCCTTAGGACGAACTACCGTCTGGTCAGCTAGCTTAATGGCAAAAGTTGCAGACTTCATTCTTGTAAGGCCCCATTTTGCACATAGCTTTGTACCTCCATCTATCACGACTATCTCTTTACCAAATTATCTATGTTGGATTGGTAGGGTGATGTTTCTTTGCTCACTTTCCCAGGCTGCCCCTACATTGAGTACTTCATTTGATTTTTCAAGTCTAACACAAAAGAGTGGCTCCTAATAGACTGTTGGTTCAATCCGAATCAATTTCTCTACTAATACTTCTTTTTCTTTTGGCACCAGCTTAAGAAATTATCCCGATGTAATATACATCTTGCTAGATAGAATATTCATGATCAGTTCTATTTGTGGTGCTTCAAGTTCTATCATCTTGAAGGATTAATCTTGGTGATGATATAACTGCATATTAACATCTGTTCGTGGATTATGTACTTTGGCTGCAACTTTAGCGACTTCCAAGGTCTCTTCTTCTTGCAACTGTTTAATCCACTACCTCATATTTTGGTATTTCTTCTTTTTTGAGTTGAGATTCACTCATGATGTGGTAGGTATATCAATAGATGGCACAGATTCAGCAGGTGTTGGATCAATTGGAACTTTTTTATGCTTATGAGCTCTAGTAATAACCATCAATGGTACACTTGGTTCAGTGGGCTGAGCTGCTGGTCTCTACTTGATTATAATCATATTCAATGGAGCAGTTGCCGGCAGTGGTTTTGGTCTTGCTGGTCAATCCTTGTGACAAAATTTTCTTTGTTTGGACGTTCCTCAACTGTGTGATTCTAGTCAACATTGTAATTCCATTGTTCATTACCAACTGAAGAGTCTGGTTCCATTAGATTCGCAAGAGGAGCATGTTATGCTTGTGGAACTGGAAAAGCTAGTCATTCAGGAAACCCAAGGCCAAGGTTTTGAGCCTGGTTCTTAGGATCAGGTCCCTTATAGATAGTAGGTTTCCAATATTGAAGCTTAGCGTATCTTTGCTGGATAATCTAAGGACTAACAAGCAGTTTTGCATCCCATAGAGTTGCACAAGTGACAAATAGTATCCATCATTCATCTTTTCATTGTTGGACACTCATTTATGGTGTGATTCCCCACACAGATCGCACACCAAACATTATTCCAACTAAGAAAAATTTTAGCAAACTTTTTATCTGCTTTAAAACTCTTTTCTTGATGCTCTTCCAATGCTTATCATCGAATTGAGATTGCATCTTTTCCAACTTCGTCTGTTGTTTTTGGCCAAGTTTTTTGAATTCGTTAATCATAAAATCTGCTGCTGCATTGATATTTGTGGATGCAATAGTGTGGATGTTGTAGTGGTTTGCCCCATTGTATATGGAAACATTCCAATATTTGGTTCGTCATCTGAATCTTCATCCTCCTCTCATATTGCATCATCCATAGCATGTTGTAAGGACACATAATCAGTTCGTCATTTAAGCTCACGTCTAATCCTTTTAGGTAGACCTGCTAAAAACCACATGATCATGGCATCATTATTTATTAATTCAGGATCACACTCAGATATGAGATTTTTAACCTGTCCAAATATAATCTTGCACTCCTCTCTTTTCCATTTTAATTTACTTAAAAGTAGAAAAGGATCTTCCATAAACTTTCTGGGTTTGAATCTTGTGATTAGGCCATTTTTAACCACTTCCCAATCCATGCATTCTATTTCATTTTGGTTATAAAACCAGTCTTGTGCGGCTCCAGTTAAGGCCATAGGAAATAGCTTAAGTTTATCTTGTGAAAATACTTCGCCATAAACTTGACATGATTCTAAAAAGATTTTGAGAACGCTGACTAGATCAGATAGCCCATTATACTTGGTATCTCTAGGCGAGGTGACCTTCTAACCATAATTGGTGGAAGGTTCAACCGAGGTACAGGTGGTCCATCAGGTGGTCCATCATCTATATCAGACATCTTTGCAAATCACTACAAAAGGACAATGAGATTGGATCTAGATTTTTCAATCGATCCCTATCTCTGATCTATCACTTGACAATAATCAAATTTTTTATTTTTGAAAAAAGGATCTTAATCAAGGATTTTTCAGAATCAATATCGAATTGTAATAGAATATTCTGAAAGTTTGATAGTGGCTAGATCTAGTAGATCAAAACTTTAAAATAGTACCAGCGAAGGTTTCCTAGGCGAACGTTGACTCGTCGAAGGTTCTTCATTGCTATTTCGATAAAAACTCACTTATCTGGCTATTTTTGACAAATCTGATAAAGTTAATCTTTGTCGGATTGACAATGACTATATCTGGTATTGGTATAGCTAGGATATAACTGGCAAATGTTCTTTCTGACGAACAATAATGTTTTTGTAGTCTGGTGAGGACTAATATAGACTTTTTGGATGATCGCGATAGATCTAACCTAGACTCAAAAATGATGGAATACTATATTTGAAATTCTCAAACAAGTCGACGAAGGTTCAGGCCAAGGATCAAGAGTGATACTGTTATTTTTTCAAAAAAGAATCTTTTTTTACAACAATAGATCAATATGACAATTGACCTTGACTTAACGTTCGCCCCAACTCTCTGATTATAAAAAAATGGTATGCTGGACTGACTCTGACTCTGGCGAAGGTTCTTCTCACTGATATTTTTGTAGAAAGGTGTTAAACTTCCCACAAAAGGTTATCAACAACTAGATGAACAATCACTTTAGCCTTATATTTTTGGTATTATTCTTCTCCAACCTGGCAATAGATAGACTCAAATCACACCTATGTATAGTAGAACGGGCAAAGGTTTTTTTTCTATTTTTTAGGGTTTTTGGTGGTTTTGTGATGGTTTTTGTTCTATTTATGCAAATATGTTGGGAATTAACCTTTGCCCTTCAAAATGAAGATTCTTTGTATGAAAGTGGTGATGTTTGCAACTCGACGAAGATTCTTTGCTAGGGAACAAAAAGTTATCAAGACTGATGACAATTTTGTCTCCTGTTTTACCAAAATGGTAGAAATGAATAATTTTCTTTGTTTTCTCTAATTTATCATATCCAAATGGATCTTAAGAATGGTTACCTGTATGGCTTCCCCTGTTTCACAATCAAATTAGAATTCAAACAAGAAAATCCACTCCAATCAAGCAAGATCTCTCTCAATTTAACCCTAAAATGCAATTTTAACCTTATTATGTTGAAAATTGTCACGTCTCACTTGACATTGGTTCATGTAAATATTGATCAAACATTAGAATATGTTGATGATCTGATTTCACACGTGTGGAGCCTGTTCTCACGTGTGAAAGGATGTACTTTTCATGTTTGTATATATCCAAATCATTCTAGATACTGTGAGCATGAAATGACTAGTTTTTAGTCAAGTTGACTAGTCACCTACAAATTAGCTTTTCCTTGCATGTGCATGAGTAAACGCTCCCACATGGCAAGTGGATGTTCACACATGTGTATAGAGTACTAGAAGATAAGAGTTGACCATTTTCCTTAGATCCTATTTTGTAGGGAATATTCCTATATTCTAGGAGACTAGCTTTTTGGATTTTAGTCAACTATAGGATAAGGATCAAGGATGGATCAAATGGATAGATCTGAGTGATGTGTCACTCTTCACACGTGTGAAGGCCTGCTGGACCGTACCAGACTCATGGATGTACTTGATCCATAAAAGGATCATCATTTTGCTAAGAAGATTGATGAGACTTTTGCACTCTACACTTTTGTGAGATTTCTAGTCATTTATCTTGTGATTTTTATGTATGATTGCTATCTAGTATCATTGTACTTGTTGTTTCAGGTGCAGGCCATATAGTAGACAGTACTCCACACGTGTGAGGCCGCTCTCACTAAAAAATGATGTGTTGATCCATTGCTCTTGCTTAAATCCAAGTGTAGTGAATCTAGATCAAGATCTAATGTGGAAAACTTGATAGATTCATTGATTAAGCAACCAATAACTCTCTATGATTGTAAAGTACAATCATTATTGTCCTAAAAACTGTAAATTTATCATATTATGCCAAGACAATTGAAGAAACCTTGTGTTTTTACATTTCAAAGCTTTACAGTTCTCTCTATCGGGATACGCCGACTAATCGGGCATCCACAAGATAAGTCCAAGACAACATATCAGGCATGGATGAACTATCGAACCTTAGCCACTTGAGCATGAAGTTTTTTAAACTATCACGATCCATCGCCTCCATGCAATGTTAGCAGAGAAATAGTTAACGAATGTTTAGCTAATCAACTCTTGTAATCCAATCCAATATGATATATGTATTGGATAGACATGCATAGATGATGATCAAAAGAGAATCCTAAACACAATACTCAGTGAGGTGTGTATTAAGAAAGTAAGATAGTTCTAGCAGTAACAAGTTCACTCGCAAGAAACAATACCTCTCTTGTGTCGACATGCTGATATGGAAAACAAACAACGCCCAATTGATATATACTCACTTTTGGTAACACTAAAGAGTTACAATCTTTTTGCTTAGTGTGTGTGCATGTTGTGATGCTCGTTGAATTTATCAGTAGATGAGATTTCCACTGTCATTAGACATTATCTGCTGTCCATAAACTCATTGTCAGCTTTTCCGACAAATCGACTCCATCTGAACTCCAACCGGGAACGTCGCCTAATCTGGAATACTCAGCTTCCTTAGTAAAGATCTGATTGTTTGGCCGATAGTTTTCCAATAGTGGTATCAGAGCCTCAAGGCTCAATCAGAGCCTCATCACTAAGACTATGGCTTTCATACACATCATCCAATCAAAGATATGCACAATACTTGAAGCGGACAGGTCGAATGTCTTGGTCTCGAAGGTAAAAACATTGCATCCTAAAAGAAGAAGCGTTATGGCCGTGGGTAGATGGCACCGAAGAGATACTAGCCAACACAGACAAAGAACTTTGAGAATGGAAAGAGAAGAACAACAAAGCAATAGCAGTCATCTCCTCTTCCATCAAAGACAACATGACCCTTGACCTCGCATAAATTTCTAATGCTAGAGAGATGTGGGAGGCATTCATCAGTAGATTTTAGACCAAGTCACGAAATCAGATAATGCATCTAGAGGATCAGCTTACCTATCTAAGATGGGATGGCAAAGATGTCACTAGCCTCATCAGAAAGATGAAGAACCTATTCCTATTGCTACACAATGCTGGAGCAGAACACGTAGTCTCACAAGAGAAGCAGCTCAATTACCTGCTACATTCCTTACCAAGATCGTTCTAGACAACCCGGACCTTACTGGCTAAAGATCCTGCAATGACCTTCTATAGAGCGATCATTGACATCAAGGAAGAAGTCGAAGCTAGAGAGCACTATGATGACAAGAACGAGTCTGATCAAGCTCTCTACAGCAACAAAGATTAGTCGAAGAAGAAGGCTCAACCTAAGAGGGAGTCGACAAGCGGACCAGAATGGAACCAGCAGAAGCAGGGAACTCAAGAAGGCAAATTGAAAGAGAGGAATAGGCAACAGGGCAACGACAAGAAGAATGTGACAAATGCAAATGTGATGGCCACACTGTGGATAAGTGTTGGCTAAACCCAAAGATTGAGTGCATACATTGTCATAAGAAAGGTCATGCAACTGTGGATTGCTATGACAATCAAGAAGATAGAGCAAGCAGGAAAGCACGAACAACACATCATACGTGGAGGATCTCGAATCCTCAAAGATGGCTGAAGACCGAGCTAGCAGAAGTTCTACTACTTATATGTGCACTAATGTATGTGCTACATCATAGTCTCATTTTCAAGAAATAGTTTTTGACTCAGGAGCTACGTCGTACTTTGTGACGACAAGGCAGATGATCGCCGACTTTTGACAAATCGACTCCTCCAGATACATTGTTCTGGGAGACGAATTGCGACACAAGTGAATGACACTAGAGTACTTTGGATAAACACCAATGGAAGAGACAGATGACTAGATGACGTCCTGTATGTGTCGACACCATAGAAAGATCTACTATTAGTTGCAAGGATAGTAGATGCAACCATGCGCATGACATTCACAGATCAGGCATGTAATGTGATTGATGCTAGCTCCAGTAAACTCATCACGCAAGGCAGACGAAGAGAAAACTTGTATCACTTGAAGGTATGCCTATCGACAAAGCAGGCTCATCAAGTCCGTGAGTCTATGGATGTTTTGTGGCATAGGAGACTATGCCACATAAACCCACTGGCGTTGTACAAAGCAAGCCAGATTATGCATTCACAGGAGTAAGCATCAGAGATGCAAACCTAACACCTTGTGATGCGTGCAACAAAGGGAAGATGTCACGTACGTCTTTTACGAAGGATTCTTTCAGAGCAACAGAACTTCTGGAGCTGATACATTCAGACATCTGCGGACTCTTTGATGTACTATATGTAGGAGGATTAAGATACTATATTACCTTTATTGACGACTATATTAAATTTGTTGTTGTCTACTTCATCCACAACAAATCTGAAGCTCTTGAAAAATTTACACAACATGTGAATTGGGCTGAGAAGTGGACGCAGAAGAAAGTCAAACAGATCAGGACCGACAGAGAAGGAGAATATATCTCCAACCGTTTTACCGACTTTTGTAAAAGTCAAGACATCCTTCATAGGAAGACAACAACCTATACACCACAGCATAACGGTGTAGCTGAGAGGAAAAACAGATTTCTCATGGAAGTTGCAAGATCCATGATGGCCTACTCCAAGGCATCAAGATCACTATGGCCTGAAGCAGTAGCTAAAGTCGCCTACCTGCAGAATACGACAGGCAAGTCAAGCATTGTTGTCGTGTTATACTTATCTTAATTGCAACGATATGTAGTATAAAAGATTGCCGTTCCCCAAAGAGACTACTTTATATTGTGATTTTAGATGTTTTTAAAACATTTATTATTCTTGGATTAAAAGCTAGTTGTCAATGGACATTTAGAAGTGCATCGTTGTAGGATTTGATCTGGAATCCTTCATGCTGAGAGAAACATAGCCCATAATCCTTCGTCTGTTGAAGGTATTGGAGAATTATTTTGGTGAGCTTCCAGTGTGTAGGGCCTGGATTAATGTATTGTCTGCCAGGTACATGAGTGATCTGATCAGCCTCTTGTAGGGCACATTCTGCATGGCTTCCTGTTTTTTTGCATTATGCGGACCGTCATGCTTCGTCAGAATCGTTCTAGCTACCATGGGCATATTAGCTCCCTTGCAATCTATCATTTGGAAATTGTCAATGATTTTTTGGATGTATCTTGGTTGGTGAAGATACAGCTTCCCTTCATCAAGATCTCTGTCAATTTTAGTCCTAGGTAGCTTCTTGCTCCCCCTAGGTCTGATATTTGAAAGTGTTGAGAAATATCATGCTTCACCTGAGCAATCAGATTGTCCCTTTTGGATAGAATGAAAGCGTCATCAACGTAGACAACAATGATTATGATTTCTCCATCTGTGACCTTTGTATAGACATTGTAGTCGGCCATCAATGGTTGAGATCCTAAGAATTTGAGGGTGTGATCCTTCTTCTTATACCACTTTCTGTCGAACTACTTCAGTCCGTATATGCTTTTTTGCATTTGGTAGACATAGTTGGCAAAGTGTGAGCATATGAATCCTGGAGGTTGGTCCATGTAGACCTCCTCATTCAACTCGTCATGTAGGAAGGCGGTCTTTTCATCCACTATGTGGATCTTGAGATTGTATGCTGCTGCATATGCAAATAGCAGGCGTAAGCACGAGTGCTTTACGACTGAAGAAAAGGTTTCAGTATAGTCAACACCATATTTCAAAGTGAAACCTTTTGCTACAAATTTGACTGGTGCTCTTCTTTCTCTTGTGGACCTTCTTGGAGTGTCTACAGTCAGATCGATGGCCTTGCCTTTGCTGACTGTTGAACTATGGTGAGTAGCCGGTGGTACAAGTTGCATGTCTTGCTGCTCATCGTCTGAACAATCACTCTGTCCATCTGGAATTTGAATATCTTGTTCCAGATGCTCAAGGTCTGCTCCCTCTGTTGATGTTGGCAAGTCATAGTAGCCTCTGGTCAATATTTTGTAGTCGACTGAATCTCCATCAGCCATTGTCTTTGACTCATCAAATCTGACGTCTCTGACAGTCTTGATCTGTTTGTTGTCAAGCATGTAGATCCTATAGTATGATTAGTGAACATCATATCCTACGAGAAATCCATGTTCTACCTTTTCATCCAACTTCTTTCTTTTCTTATCTACAATGTGGGCATATGCAAAGCATCCAAAAATGCACACATGTGTCTGACTTGGTTTGTTGCCCCACCAAACCTTGTGTGGTGTGGTATGTGCAATGTTGGATCTACTTGTTCTGTTCTGGTAGTTGGTTGTGGCTACTGCTTCAGCCCATAAAAATTTTGATGGCTTTGAATAAGCCATCATGGATCTCGTAGTTTCTATGAGAGAATGATTTCTCCTCTCTGCCACACCGTTGTGCTGTGGTGTGTAGGCTACAGTCAAGTATGCCTTTGTTGGTACAATATTCTGCAAAGCATTTGGAGACATATTCTCCTCATCTGTCCGTTCTCAACTGTTTCACCTTGTTGTCAGTGCATTTCTCAGTCCAATTCATGAACTCTGTGAATTTGTCCAGGGCCTCTAAGTTGTTGTGGATAAAGTACACGGTTGCAAAAGTGATGTAGTACTTTGAACCTCCGAGGGAGACCACATCAAACAGTCCATAGATGTCAGAGTGTACCAGTTCCAGGAGTTCTTTCATTATGAAAGAATCCTTGGTGAATGGTATACGTGACATCTTGCCTTTGTTACAGGCATTGCAAGACTTCAAGCATGCTGCATCTTTGATATTGACTCCAGTGAATACTCCGCTTCGGCTAGTGCAACTGTATTCATGTGATAAAGTATCCCGTGCCATACAATATCCATCGATTCGTTGATCTGGTGAGCTTGTTCTGAAGGTACTCGGATCCTGAGGTAATACATGTTCCCCTTTCACTTTCCTGTGGTGATGAGATGAGTGGTTGTGGATTCAACCACTTTGCAAGAATCGCATTCAAAGGTGATTGTCAGTCCTACATCTACCATCTTGGCAACAAATAGTAGGTCCTTTTGAAGAGTGGACACGTATAGAGTATCATCGAGCCTTTTGTCTCTTTCTTTGGTGCTTAACCACAATGTTCCAATTCCATTGACTTTGTGTTTGGAACCATTTCCCAAGATTATATATCTGGAAGACTCTGATTCTTGATAATCAGTGATCATGTGTCTTTTTTCTACGAAGTGTGACGTTGCACCTGAATCAAGAATTATTTTCTGTGTATCTGAGGTTGATGTCGCACAGACATCAGTACACAAGTAGGCTATTAGATTTTTGCCATTGTTGAATATGTCTTCGGCCATCTTGGAGGACTCGGGTTCCTCCACGTAGAATGAGCTATTGTCGCTCTCCCGTCTGTTCTGAACTTTTTTATTTCTGGGATTTTGGTTGTAGTCAACGGTTGCGTGACCCTTCTTATGATAGTTCATGCATTCTATCTTTGGATTGAGCTAGGACTTATCAACAGTGTGGCCTTCTCGTGTGCATCTCATGCAGGTCTTCTTCTCACCATCTTGTTGTCTCAACTTATTTATGCTCTTCCATTTGTCTTCTTTGGCTCTTTCTCTGACTGTTGTTTTCAATCTTGTCTTTGGTCTGACTCTCTCGTAGGCTTGAAATTCTTCTTTTTCTTCTCTTTGTTGTTTTAGAGAGCTTGACCAGAGCTATTCTTGTCATCAAGGTGTTCGCGGGGTTTCACCTCTTCTCTGATCTCGATTATAGCCTTCTCAAGGGTCATTTGTGGATCTTTAGCAAGCAATGTTTGGGTCGTCTGAAATGATCTTGGTAGAGCTCGTAGCAGGGATGTGAGCTACTTCTCTGTTGAGATTGCATTCTCTGTTCCGAAATTCTGTAGTGAGAGGAACAGGTCCTTTATTCTTCTGATGAAGGAGGTGAGGTCTTTACCATCCCATCTCAGATTGGTCAGTTGATCTTCAAGAAGCATAATTTGGCTTCATGATTTTTTCGTTTGAAATCTGGTCAGCAAAGTATCCCACATTTCTCTTGCATTGGAGAGTGTGACTAGATCAAGTGTCAAGCTGTCTTTGATGGAGGAAAATAGGATGGCTATTGCCTTGTCGTTTCTTTCTCTCCATTCCCATAGCTCTTTGCCGGTGGTTGTGGGCATCTCTTCTGTGCCATCAACCCAGGGCCATAGACCTTCTCCTTTCAGTATGAGAGAAGTCTTCACCTTCCATGCTAGGAAGTTTGATCCTGAGGAGTCAAGGATCGTGCAGATCTTTGATTGAATGCTGCTAATGGATGCCATAGCCTGAAGGAATTAGATAGAGTTCTGATTAGAGTTGAGGGCTCTGATAGAGCTCAGTCATTTTGGTAGGACTCAGTGGCTCTGATAGAGCTCAATGGCTTTGATAGAGCTCAATGGCTCTGATAGAGCTCAGTGGCTCTGATATCATTGATGGGATTGTGACACAAAAGGCACCGATAGGGCCGAGCAGTCAGGTCACTCTGTAACCATTGATGGGAGTCTGTGATGTTCCCGGAGATGAAGGCCGAATAGAGCCGACTTGGCAGGAGTAGCTAGTGCTACTGACTATGGCCTAATTCTCTTCCAAGTCCTAGATCGCTTTTGACGATCTGTTGTAAAATACAACTTGTAAACAATAGATAATGTTGAGTAAAACAACAGCGGAAAGATACCTATTGCTAGCATGCATTCCAATATTGTAGATCATATACATCATAGAATAGAACATTGAGAAAATCGCTTCTATTATCAGAGCTGAATTTACAAAATTTTCTTGAGCACTGTCTGTTTTCCAGATCAGCGTGTTGGTGCAAGAGAGATGTTCTCTCTCACAAATAATATGACTAGCTACTGCTTATCTATAAAACTCACTCTAGAGCTATCTCAAACTTTTACAGTTCTGTCTATTCCGTGTCTGTGACTGTGTTAGTCTGTATCTGTGATCTCCTTCTCATGCGATCAATCTAGAGAACTAATTAAGTTAAAAGATCTAATAAAAAGAAATGCATTAGGCTTAATCAAAACTGATTCTAGTTTCCTGTCACTGTCCTCATCAGCTGCTCTCTACCCATTACACCTTGTCTTCACGCCGCAAACCTTCACATTTTGCCAAAAGACACTTTCATAATTTTAAGGGCAATGTCGATTTTTCAAGGGCAATGTCACATTTTCAAGGGTAGTGTCGCTTTTTCCCGAAGGGCGAAAAAGTGAAAAACCCGACAGTATGCCTAAAAACTTTTCTAAGGCACTTCTAAGACTGTCGTATTTTTCCGAAAAGCAAAAAATGCAACAATGTCGAAAAATTTGGCCAGAGTTATTTTCTAAGTGTTTTTGACTTAGTGATGCATTATTGCTTATCTTAATTGTAAGGATAAGTAGTATAAAAGATTGTCGTTCCCCAAAAAGACTGTTTTATATTGTGATTTTAGATGTTTTTAACTCATTTATTGTTCTTGGATTAAAATCTAGTTGTCAACTGACATTTAGAAATATCGGCGACCAATATCACAATCACATTTATTTAGGCCTCTTTATCTTCAATATATCTTTGGACATTGTCGCGACCATTAGATATTTCTTCATATTCGGTGGTTATCTTCATCAATTGAGTAGCTTGATTGGGGTTTTGCATCACAAAATAGCAATTCAAGAAAAATATGCATGTGATAGGGTATTACAGTTGCACACACTACCCCACATGAGGTATGGTGGAGAAGCAAGCCGAATCTGGCTCATGTCCGAATCTTCGGATGTGTAGCATATGCACACATACCAGATAAGAAGAGGAAGAAGCTGGATGAAGGATTCTTGGTTGGCTATGATATACATTCTACATATTACAGAGTATACTTGCCTCATCAAATATGAGATTCTCACTCTTTAGAACATAAGTCCAATGATATTTACTAAAGTCATCAATGCAAGCCTCAAACATCTTTGCTCCTCCATTACTCAAAGCACTATATTATGCACATCCAAATGTACTAAATGAAAAGGCATCTTAGATCTTAAGCTAGACCTGGAACAAGACAACCTTTGTGACTCTGACATTGAACAAAGCTCACCAACTTTCTTCTTTGCCTTCAAACCACCATGGTTAGAACCAACATATCCATCACGTTTGTAAAGCTCACCTTGTCTCCTTGAGCAATCAAGACTTCATTCCTTTTGATCAAACAAGAATCACCAACAAATTCCACTTTAAGGTTTTTGTCAACCATTTGACACACAGTAAGAACATTCTTAGTAATGAAAGGTATGAATAAAACTTTATTCAAGCTTACATTCCTATGTGTAGATGAGAGAAAAATAGAAACAGTACCAATGCCCTTGATAGTAACTTTACCATCATTGGCCATGTTGAGGACCTTCTTCTCTCCTTCATAAGGCACCAAAGAAGTGAAGTACTCTTTGTGACATATCATATGAGCCTTTTTTCTACTATCAATCCACCATGGATCAATATCTTTATCATTAGTTAGCAAACAAGAAGACATAAAAAAGAATCACTTAAATTTTGCTCATCAACACCATCCTCATCAAAAGTGAAAGTGCCTTGTTTCTCACCTTGATCTTTTTTTTTTTTTGAGGCACTCACTAGAAAAATGTCCTTTGACTCCACAATAGAAACATTTTAGCTTAGATCTATCTTTCTTCTTCCCAACAAAATTAGAAAGCTCACCTTGATCTTTCTCTTTAGACCACGTGCCTTTGTGTGAAGAATTGCCAAAAATTGGCAAATCTAGCTTGATCAAAAACCATGAAATATAATGTAAATTTTGTACATAAGTGGATTCCACACATGTGAGGCCAAGATGACACGTGGCAATCCACTCATAATGTAGGTTAGGTCAAGTCAAGAGAGTTGGTCATGTCTACTTGGTGGTCATCCCTACTTTATAGGACCTACACCTAAGTTTATGGTGATAATTTGACCAACTAGCTACCTACCAAGCATAACTCTAGGATCTAGGCTAGGGTTTCATTTTAGGGCAAGAAGGGTGAGTTAAATTCCTTATTACATGCTGGAAATCCACCTAACTTCAATAAGGAAGTCGAATTTGCTATGTATTCCAAGCTCCCATAGTGAGAAGATAGAAAATTTTTGGAGCTCATTGGCAATCTCAAGCTAGTTCACTATGTACATTGAGTTTTTGTGATCCAAATGAAACCAAATCAATTTCTACTTGTTTCTCAGGTTGAAGGCTGTACTACAGCTTGTAGTACACACGTGTGGGCTTGGATTTCAATGTTGATCAATGCTTTTGATTGTTAATGCTTGTTGTTTGTCAAATTGCCAATCTAGATCAACTTTTTTGTGTCTAGTTTTTTGATAGATTGTTAAGCAAGCATCCAATCACTCTTGTGGATCTTTTGTAGATCCATTTATGGTCCTAAAGCACAGTACTTTCACATGGTATCAGAGCCAAGTACAAGAGCATAAGCCATTGATCTAATTCAAATCCATTTTTAGCAAGTTTTGGTGCTAAAAACTAGTATTGAGAGGGCAAGCTAGAATCTTGATTTTGGTGAGGAGCTTTGATTCCAAACTTGGTAGGGGTCCAAACCATACTGTCCACGTGTGGGCACCTCTGAACCTGCATTTAATGCATGGTATTCATTTGATCCAAAGAAATTCAATTTGTGAGCTTTTGATGTAATTTTTGGTGGAAATCTTAGGATAAGCTACCAAGATTGGGTGCCACTAATTAGATTTGACATAGGTCATGAGATCTGATTAATCTAGGCTGAAATCAGGTCCTCTAAACTTGTTTTACAGGTCTCGAAAGTACATCAAAAAAATGTGAAAGAGATTAAGTCATTTTTTTGTCCAAAAATAGCCAAAATTGACAAGATTTGATTGTAAGTAGATTTCACATCATCTTATCTTCATTCCAACTTTGTGAGGGAGTGCTAGAACTGAGATTATAAGTCCATTTGTTGGATTAGAAATCTAATTTGAGTGAAACACTACAAGAGAGAGACCTTAGTGAGTTTCTAGAGACAATCAAATCCATTTCTTGGTTGAAAATAGTTTTCATTTCATCTTGTCTTCATTCCAGCTTTGTGAGGGAAAGATAGAACTGTGATTATAAGTCCATTTGTTGGATTAGAAATCAAATTTGAGTGAAACATTGCAAGTGTGAGACCTTTGTGAGTTTCAAGTCAATCAAATCTATTTCTTGTTTGTAGAAGTCAGTAGTCAGATGGCATCTGCTGGAGCATACCTTCTAGAAGCTAGTGAGAGATTGAATTCTATAGATTATGCTATTTGGAAGGTTAGGATGGAGTCACTCTTGGTGCTCCAAGACCTTCATGAGTTCTTGATTTAAGATGAAGATGAACCTCTAGGTGCACAGGAGTTAATAAATACAAGAAGAGATCTAGGCTTGCACTTCATGTGTGAAGATGAATGTGAGCAATGATTTGTTGAGAGAAGTATCAGCATGTACTAGTGGTAAAGAGGCTTGGGAGTCTTTAAAATCAATCTATGAATCTAGTAACACTTCAAGAGTACTCATGCTTAGAAATCAGATTTTGCAAAGCATGAACAAAAGTGAGGAGAGTGCACATGATTATGTGCTTAGAATCAAGTCTCTATATAGGGAGTTGGCTTCCATTGGAGAGAAGATTCATGATGGAGAGCTTGCACAATTTTTTCTTAATGGTCTAGGAGATGACTTTGCAAATCTGGTCCAAATTTTTGCCATCCAAGACACTTTGTCAACTATAGAAAAACTTCACAGTGTATTAGTGGCTGAAGAGTGTAGGATGCTCCATGTAAAAGCTAGGATGAGTTCCTTGTCTTTGCAGGATGGCGACGAGAAAGCCAATTTCTCATTCAAGGGCAAAAAGAAGACCAATGGAAAGAAGAAGCATCCAAAGGAGGCCAAAGAAGAGGATGATGCATCAAGCTCAAAGGACAAGTCAAAGTAGAAATGCTTCTTTTGTGGAAAGAAGGGGCATTATGCATCTGAATGCTACAAGAGGCTATGAGCACAAGTAGAGGAGGACAAACAAGGAAACCTTGCAAAGGAGGAGGAGGAGGACGAAGTAGATGTATTCTTGATGGAATCTACATCCTCACCAACAAGCAATAACAATTCAAGAGACAATTGGTGAATCGACAATGGGGCTACCTCCCACATGTCTTGTGAAAAGAGCTTTTTCTCAACCTTACACTCTTTCAATGTTGCTAAAAAGTTTGTCTTTACTGCAAATGATGAAGAGTGTAGGATAGATGGTGTTGGCACCATCTCTTTGTGTCTAGAATCCTCAAAATGCATGGATCTAGAAAATGTCCTTTATGTACCATCAATCACCAAGAATATGCTTAGTGTTGGTATACTCTTAGAAAGTGGTTTGGATGTCCACTTTAAGCATGGTGTTTGCTTCATCTTGAAGAATGATGTTTAAGTTGGATTTAAACATGGAAGATTGTTTAAGTTGGAGGCTAGTGTTGCTTTTGAAAAAATGAGCTTGGCAAAGGAGGAGATCTTGGAAAAGTGTGATCTTGCTTGCATTGTGTCAGAAATGGTGAACTCCTGCAACTTTGTCACAGCACAAACAAGACACGAAGGTCGAACGAGAACAATTCACGACAGTCAACGTGTCTTTGACTCGAAGCACGAATGATTCGTGAATCAATCACGAATCGTAAACACACCTCCAGGACCGTAAACCGCAAAAGGGGCGCAGAATGAATACTGCAAAAAAAATGAAAAGAATGAAACAAATGAAGAGAAATCCTTCGCACTACCACCTGGCAGCTCAACGGGCTTCATGCCCAGCTGAAACGAATAGCAACGACGGAGACTAACTAACTAGTTGATTAGCGTTAACTAGTCTTGTGATTCTACGTTTAGCTATCTTGTAAACTCCACATGGCGGAGGTATAACTATGTAAGAAGAAGAAGAAGAGAAAAAGTGGAGAGATAGTGAATACAGAGATCTATAAGAAACAGAGAGAGACTTAGCGAATAGAGTAAGAAAGCAAAAAATACCATTGTTGTGCATGAAAGTCTGCCAACGAGCAGAACACAACGAAAGAGCAGAGAGTCAATCTGCCAACGAGCGAGACACTGACGATCTCGCTCTAAAACCAAAACTGACAATATAATCGCTCTATTTCGTGTATCTCTTGGCTTGTGCTATGTCTCTTGATTGCTAGAATAAAACATGTTCTGTGATGCGTAGTTGAGTGTCTGGGATCCCGTAAGAGCTTCCGCACGAAAAGAAAAATCGAAGACAGAAAATTGTTCGCAAATCAGAAGAAAGAGGACGAACACAAAACACAAGAAAGAAAAAGCTTCCACGACATGGTATTAGAGCCAACAGGTTATCACTACTGATATCCCAACAGTGATTCTTCCAAACAACACAATATGACTACGACAATCCAGACCAGAGTAGCAATCAGTCTTGATGGTGCAAATTACAGAATCTGAAAATTCAAAATCAAAACACTCCTGAAGGACGAAGGCATCTGGTTGGTGACCGAGCTCTCAAAGGTGCAGCCTCCAGAGGGAGACCCGAGGAGAGCTGAATGGATCAGAAAGGATGAGCACGCAATGGCGATCATTGTTTCGTCCATAAATGAAGATCTACTCATGCAGATTGAGTTAGAATTAAAGTAGAATCACTGTATTACTGTACTGTGGGTCCTATCAGTGGATAAGGATCAGTTGGCCTCGCCACAAGGCAAGTCGACGGGACACGCATCCCGCCAACGACAACCTGGGTCATGCATGGGTTGCCTGAGTGAACAACTATATGTACAGTGTAATTTCATTTTGAGAAATACAGTTGCTATGTGAGCTTGCTGTGGAGAGTGTTTTCTGTCTGTGTTACTGTGTAGCATGATTTGTGTTCTACGGAAGCAGCCATGCAGCGTGGGAAAGTGAAAATTCTTCAAGATGAAGAAACGATTCAAAAATTAGAAAAGTCCCTATTTTTGGGTCCTTTGCCCGTTTTGACCCAAACGAAAGGCTGTAACCTCCAAATGAAGGCCATCGGACTGTACCTGCAAGTACGGTACAACAAAATAGAGTGACTTCAATGGAGTGATTTCACCATTCCACTGGGCATGTTGTTGGGAGTTGACGACTGAGTGCATTTCGGAAGGTGACGCCAATTTGGCTTTCAAATTGGTGGAAAAGCAGCGAGTGGCCTGGTAAGGGAAAAAGTGCAGGTCATTATTTTCAACTTTTGACATCACTGTTGGCCTTGGCATACTATTTTTAACCTACGACATAAGTTTCAAGTAGTTTTGCGATGGCAAACATGGGAGAGTCCATTTTGAGTGAAAGTAGCAAATTGGATGGGATTTCCAACTATGCAGTGTGGAAATTTAAAATGAAAAACATACTGATGGAGAAAGACGTGTGGAAGTCATCACAGGTGATGAGAGAAGGCCGCCAAATGAAGCGGATATCAAAGTGTTCGCCAAAAAGATGAGAAAAGCTTTGACCTTCATTAATTCTTCAGTGAAGGACCACATCATTACCCACATTTGTGATGTTGTTACACCCAGACAGACATGGGATGTTCTAAAGGAGCAGTTTGAGACGTCAAATCCATCAAGAATCATGATTCTGAAGTCAAAGCTGAATAGTGCCCGCATGGAACAAGGAGAGCACATTCAGACGTACATGACCAGAATCAAGAGAATGAGGGATGAACTGCATTCTATTGGTGAGCGCATACGTGACGTGGAGTTGGTGCACAATGCATTGTGTGGCATTGCAGAACCCTATCAGATGTTTGTGAGCGGAATAGCATCAAGAGAAAGATTGCCAACCTTTGACGAGCTCACAGGAATCTTGATGCAGAAAGAGCAATGACGAGAAATGGTGAAAGCTAGACATCAAAATACTGACGATCAGGCACTTGCGACACACCAAAAACAAGGCAAGGGCAAGGGCAAGAAGAAGTCTAAGCAGCAATTTGCCAAGTCTCAGAGGATGAGGGATCTTCTAGTAAGACAAAAAAGAAAGGCAAGTGCTTCCATTGTGGTAAAAAGGGCCATTGAAAGAGTGAATGTCGCAAATTCCTGGCAGAACAAGGCAAGGGGAAACCAAAACAAGCAGGTAATCTTGTCGATGAGGGTGAGATTGAAGACTCTAGCATCTTCATACCTGCATTGTCATCTAATCAAGATGATCAAGCATGGCATATTGACTCGGGAGTCACAAGGCATATGACAAGTAACAAGAATTGGTTCAGTTGCTTGAAAGTGTTGGATAATGGAACATCTGTTTCACAAGCAAATGGTGAGGTGTGCAAGATCAAGGGGATAGGCACCGTTTCAATCCAACTATCTGATGGCAAAAGCAGGATGATTAGGGAGGTACTTCACATACCAGGTTTGAAGAAAAATCTACTTTCTGTTGGAGTCATTACTGATCAAAAGTTGAAAGTAGAATCCGCCCATGATCGTTGCTTTGTGAAAGATGTGAACCAAAAGTTCAAAGTTAATGCGGATGGAGTAAGAGAGCCCAATACAAAATTGTACAGGTTGAATGCTACAATTAAGGGGCAACATGGACTTGTATCATCCATTCCATCACACTTGGGAAGCCTCAGTTTGATGAGAAGATTGGAGATGGTAACAGGATTGCCTACCATAGAAGATCACTTGAAATCGATGTGCGAATCTTGTGTATATGGGAAGCAGCATCGAGAGAAGTTCAATAAAGAGGGTGTTTCAAGAGCAAAGAACATCCTGGACTTAATCCACACAGATTTATGTGGGCCTATGAGGACCATGTCCTTAGGTAAAGCCTTCTATTTCATGACCTTTATTGATGATATATCACGTAACACGTGGATCTACTTCTTGAAGAAGAAATCAGATGCATTTGATAACTTCAAGAGCTTCAAAGCATTGGTTGAAAATTAGACAGGTAGGAAGATCAAAGTCCTAAGATCAGATAGTGGAGGTGAGTACAAGTCTAATGACTTCAATGATCTTTGTGATCAATGTGGGATTAAAAGACAATTTACGCAAGCTCATACTCCTGCTCTCAATGGTGTAGTTGAGCGCAAGAATCGTACGATTGTGGAAAGTGCCAGATCTATGCTAGCTGAGATGAAACTACCACAAGTTTTTTGGTCAGAAGCATGTAGCACGGCAGTCTATCTTCAAAATAGAAGTCCTACCATTGCATACCAAAGATAACACCTGAGGAAGCATTCACGAAGAAGAATCCGAAGGTGAACCACTTGTAAATCTTTGAATATAAGGCCTTTGTACACATTCCTAAAGAAGAAAGATGTAAACTTGATGTAAAAGCTATCAAGTGCATATTCCTAGGATATGATGATCATGTGAAGGGCTATAGATGTTTAGATCCAGTGGAAAACAAAATCCATATTAGCTGTGATGTTATCTTTGATGAATCCAAGATGTATGAAGACGAGGATGCTAAGAAGATAGACACATCCAGTGAGAAAGATGGTATAGTGAGGATACCAGCTGATGATGATCCATTCATTGATCTTCCAAGTGATGAACATGAGGATACATCTCAAGATACTACTACTCAACCTCAAGAGATAGGTTGGAGAGGTAGGGACAAACCTTTTGGTGCAAGAAGGATTGAAGTTGCAGGTGACAAATGCAAGGAGAAGGATGTACCGTGGGATACATTTTCACCAGGAAGCCGAGCACCTGACAGGAAGCTCCCTAAGTGGTTTGAGAGATTGTTGGAGAGCCATGACATAGATGACTTTTCAGGATCATCTAGCCAGGGAGAGCTACGAAGATCAACAAGAGAGAAGACACAACCTGAAAGGTATGAAGCAAATTATGCTCTCTTATCTAGCATTATTCAAAGCAAAGAACCTTAAACTTATAGTGAAGCGAAGGATGATGACATTTGGGTCAAGGCCATGGGAGAGGAGATGGACTCAATTGCTAAACATAACACATGGGACTTAGTAGAACCACCAGTTGGCAAGAAACCCATTGGTTGCAAATGGGTATACAGGACTAAGTATCATGCAGATGGAATTATAGCAAAGCACAAGGCAAGATTGGTGATCAAAGGGTATGCACAAATTAAGGCATTGACTATGAGGAGACCTTTGTGCCAGTATGTAAGTGGAATACTCTACGTCTACTTGTTGCTTTAGCTTCACATTTTGGTTGGCCTTTGCATCAGATGGATGTGAAATCTACTTTTCTAAATGGTGAGTTAGAAGAAGAAGTGTTCATGGGTCAAGCTGAAGGCTTTGTAGCGAAGGGACGGGAAAATAAAGTATGTCGCTTGAAGAAAGTGCTTTATGGTCTTAAACAAGCACCATGTGCGTGGTATAGCAGGATTGATGCCTACTTTTGTTCAAAGGAGATGGTGAGAACACATTCTAATCCAAATCTATATGTCTTATGCTTTGATGGTATGGTTGCTTTGATTGTTCTTTATGTTGATGACTTAATTATTACAGGAAATAATCAAGAGATGATAGACATGATCAAGAAAGACCTCATGGAAAAATTCTAAAAATATTAGCTAGTTGTTCTTCTGTGCTACAATGAACAACATGAATTTCACGACTCAGCAACCTCTCACGTATAAAGTGATACTGAATCTCAATGTATTTATTCTTGCATGAAACACTGGATTCTTTGCTAGCTGAATGCCACTCTGACTGTCGCTATGTAAAGTCATGGAATTTTTCTACTTCATGCCAACATCTTACAAGATTTGTCTCAACCATATAGCTTCCTGTGCTGCACTACACATTGCCTTATACTCTGCTTCCGTGGTGGAAAGAGCAATTGTACTTTGCTTTTTACTAGACCAAGAAAAACAACTACCACAAAACTGGAATACATACCCTGTGGTGGATCTATGATCATCATAGTCACCTCCCCAATCCGCATCCACATAGCCACACAACTCAGGTAAACCATCATGCTTCCTGTAAATCAAGCCATACTCTAAAGTGCCTTTCACATAATGCAAAATGCATATAGCTGCCTTCCAATGCGTTTCCGTAGGTGCTGCCATAAACTGACTTACAATGCCAACAACATAGCATATATCTGGTCTAGTCGTGGTAAGGTAAATCAAGCTCCCTACTAGTTGTCTATACAACGTAGCATCAAATGATTGTGACTCATCAAGCTTAGAAAACTTTTTACCTGGTTCAATAGGAGTATTTATTGGTTTGCAATTCTGCAACCTAGACTTGTGCAGCAACTCTTTGACATACTTCACCTGTGTTAAACCCACTTCATGTCCTTTTTGCCACACTTCTACTCCAAGGCAATAATGCATCAGGCTGAGATTTGTCATCTTAGCCACTTACTGGAGAAAAGTTTGATAAGTTTAGATCAAAGCTTTTTGTACTTAAAGTTTGTTGACTTTGAAGCTATGTATATGAATGTATAAAAAGTAGACTCTACTTTAAGGGAGAGAGTTAGAATTAAAGTAGAATCACTGTGTTACTGTACTGTGGGTCCTATCAGTGGATAAGGATCAGTTGGCCTCGCCATAAGGCAAGTCGACGGGACACGCGTCCCGCCAACGGCAACCTAGGTCATGCATGGATTGCCTGAGTGAACAACTATATGTACAGTGTAATTTCATTTTGAGAAATACAGTTGCTATGTGAGCTTGCTGTGGAGAGTTTTTTCTGTCTGTGTTACTATGTAGCATGATCTGTGTTCCTATGCAAAGCAAATTCTAAGTGATTGAAGACCACGAAAGCAGCCATGCAGCATGGGAAAGATTAAAGCAGAAGTATGAAGTGAGGACTGCAGCTTCAGTCATGCACCTTCACAATCAGCTGCAATCCATATGGTGGGATGGCAACCAGTTAGATCAGCACATAGAATATCGAAACGATCTTTGCTCAACTCGCTGCATCAGGATAGGAGAATCAGGTCCCAGCACCACAGCAGTTGTTGTACTTCATGAAACCTCTACCGATGTCCTATCAGCTGTTGAGAATGCGCATACTAAGTCTACCAGATATGACATTCTTGTTGCTGATGAGAGACTGATGAGGGACACAAGAGAGGGAAGTAGTGATCAAGAGAAGGCTCTCTTCACGAAAGGAAAGAAGAAGAACAAAAACAAGCCAATATTCGAGAAGACAAAGTCCTCGAATCAGCAATCTTCTTCCTGTGATCACTGCCACAAACCAGGCCATACGACCAACAAATGCTGGTTCAATCCAGTAATACCTTGCATGCACTGCAAGAAGAAAGGACATTCTGCATATGACTACAGATTCATGTTGGCTGATTCTGATAAAATCCCCAAGGTACTCGGACAGAGCAACTCAAGAGCACCTCTCACCTTAGACCGAGGAGGTTTCTAAGATGACGAGACGATCGAAGACTGAGAGCCGAGAAATGCTAGTTAGGAATGACAAGCAAGAACTGTGTAAGCCTCGTGGTGAATCCCGTAAGATGGAATGACCATGTAGGAACTAGTATTTCTAAGCAAATGTAATAAATGCAAGTAGATCCCTCTTAAAGAAAGTAGAGTGAGCCACCTTTTGATGGTGACCTCTAGTGGAGAGCATTATTCCACTTGTAATTTGTGAAATGTGGAAATTCCACTAGGATGCCACCTAATTTAAGAGACTCCCTCTTTGTGAAGAGGAGCTTTTTGTGTATTGTATCAACTCCATGCTGAAATGAGAAGAGCCTCCATGAGTTAGATGCATTCATTGAGCTCCTTGATCATGATGGTTTTCTTGAGTGATGCCCCTATAATCATACCCTTCCATTCATATTGTGTGTGGTTATGAATTTAGAGTGGATTAGTTTTCTTGCTTTCCTAGTTGTGGTTTAGATTTCATGTTTTCTTGTGAATTAATGTAGGAGC
The DNA here is from genome assembly GCA_029204225.1 of Diphasiastrum complanatum. NCBI lineage: Eukaryota > Viridiplantae > Streptophyta > Lycopodiopsida > Lycopodiales > Lycopodiaceae > Diphasiastrum > Diphasiastrum complanatum. The sequence continues at coordinate 8,322 of MU834063.1, read as the reverse complement.
CAGCATTCAAGTAAACTAAATAGGCTAGAAATGTGGCATAAATCTTGCATATTCTCTAACATTCTAGTTTTTGATATTCTTGGGATGTCCAAGAATTAAAAGACTGGTTGGTTTCTTGATTCTTGGACTTCTAACATGTTGTAGATTAGTTCTTGTTTCTTGTTTTGTCAATTTATGCAAGTATAGTAGTGCTTAGGATCTGATTTCAGTTCATTTTGCAGCAAAGTAGAAGTAGGAATCCATCGTTGTTCAACTGAGCAGTAATGTAGATCATTTGTTGAACACATTGGCTTGTATTTTGGTTGATTATGCATGTGCATTCAGTTCAAGAGTGACCCATCTGGATGTCCTATGACAAGCAAGACAATACTACAACAAGAACCTGTCCCTTCTGCCTGATTTTGGGCTTGAAACAAGAAAGAACATTAAGCAAGAGCCCATCGTCTCTGCTAATAGGCATAATAAGTAAGAAAAGGAGCTTTTACACAACCAACAGATCCTCTGGAGTAGGGGATCTGTCAACCTTTGTCACCAATTTTCTCTTGAACACATGCACATCTCTACTACATCCCTGTTCCAATGTTCTTCCATGATCCGCTCCATAAACAACATCATCCATATCTGGATCTGCCATCATCTGCAGTCTGACACTTACAGTTTGCCACGTTCTTGAATAGCATCATTACAGGGCCGTCCTTGGACAGTATCATCCTGACTCTATGATTGTGTGTTAACTACTGTATTACATCTCAATCGGAGCCCCTGTGTTGAATCTCAACCGGAGGCCTGTGTTACATCTCAACCGGAGCCCCTGTGTTGAATCTCAATCGGAGGCCTGGGTTACATCCCAATCGGAGCCCCTGTGTTACATCTCAACTGAAGGCCTCACCTCACTCTCGACTGGAGGCCCAGCCAAAATCTCAATCGGAGGCCTAGCTTACATCTCAACCGAAGGCCTCACTTCACTCTCAACCGGAGGTGGAAATCCTAGTTGGAGTTGTTTAATAAGCAACACCAACTATAGATGGAGAAACTCACCAATGAGTTTCAAGCTACTCTGAAGTCTATCCAAAGCAGTATGCCTGGTCAGTCAAACCCTGCACATGTACCTTATAGACGAAAAACAATATGGTGCCCACACTGCCGGGCTATGCATCCTGTTGATGCTTGTCCTTCATATCCGCCTATCCAAGCACATACAGTCCAACAATATGAAGCACAACCATCACATTCTTAACATTCCTTGACTTATCCCGAATATCCACCAGAAAGTCCTGAACCATTAGCCATACAAGATGGCTATGTTGTTATACAAGCGCCATTGCACACTAGATGTTTTATCTGTGGTGAAATTGGCCACTTCATGGCTGATTGTCCAATCAAGGCCAAGTACCATGCTGAGTATCCTGACTGTATCAGAAAACACAGTTTCAAAGACTGTCTGAAACAACCAACTAAGATCCTACCTGCCCGTCACGTCAGTTATGAATCACAATAGGATCCTCATGACAACAACACGAGCACCATAGCAACCAACAGTTAAACCTGCTGCTCAATCGAGAAGTTTCTTGTAAACTTCTACATCACCATCCAATACCCCAGCTCCATAATGCAAAAGACACTAATATGAAATGAGTCCTTGTCGAAAGAAAAGCGAAACCAATATTCCGTCATCTGCTACAATGTCCAATCAAGAGCAACCTCCAAAGGGAATTGATAGTTTTTCTCCCCTTCCACAACCTCAAATCTATTTGTCTTTCCACATGCTGATAAGATTTCTAATGTGCCAAATCACAATATTTCTAGGATTCAGAAATCCAGATAGAGATTTGGTTCTGAATCTCTTGTTTAAAGAGGTCTTCAGGACATAGTACATCAATAATACCTGCATCTCAAGCTATATCTTACAACATCTACTATTAATGATGGTAGATTTAGTGTAACCAACACTGTCTTGTTTTGACAAGAGCATGTCAAAGTAAATCACATTACTCTACAAAACAACTGAAATATTGCAACTATCAAGGTACATTATCAATGTTGATGAATGCAAGTTTTGTTCCACAAGTGCTATACAGTTCTCACTCTCTGTAACGTTTGTTTATTTTCTTGTTTCTCTTCAGCTATTTTGTGTAATTGATTTTTGCATGAGAAATAGCTATTGCACGAGAGTCTTCTGTAGAGCATCTCCAAGACACATTTTCATTCATCTATCCATCTTCAGATTCCCTTGTACAACAGTTTAGGATTTTTGAGACATATGAGAAATCCATGTCAAATTAGAGTTGATTCCTGCATCTCATCGCCATATTATTCTTTGAGCCAACTATAGCAAGATCGAAACAAATTTAGCTAAAATTTGTTCAATCTTTAGCCAGTCGCATGTTCAACGAGTTTCAACTACGTGTTCCACACACCGATCCAGTCCTGAGCATGAACAGTTACCAGCAACAACATCCCCACCAACAGATTTTTTGGGGGGAGAGAGAGTGGATCTGCTTGGATCCACTAGAGCAGTTACACTGCCAACAACAACATCAGCAAGATCGATAGCCAAGGTCACAAGTCAAATATGAAAAGACAAGGCTAAAGAAGGCAGATGGGTAATCCAAAGAGACTCAATCAGAAGAAGTATTCCAGTCATGACGTAGATCCTTCAGAAAAGAGAAACACAAGCATCAAAAAATCCGTCTCCTTCTTCAACCAACCTCTTGCCATAATTCTGCGCCCATTCTCATGTCTATTGTCCACACCATCTACCGTTGTCACCACCACTCTCCCTTCCATCTAATTGTTTATCATCAGTTTACTGTTCTTCTGAGAAATTCCCAGTTTTTGATAATCTTACCGAAGCAGCTGATAGATCATTGCAAGTGTCTTGCGGAGACCAACTACCACCTGTGAAAATTGTCAACATTTCCTAGCTAGTTTGAGGCCTAAATTGGCTAAAATTGTAAATAGTTTTGGTTCTGGAGTTTCACACGTGTGAACCAGGCCACAATGTTTTTATTTACTGTATTTTTTCAGTATGATGAAGTGTCAAACTTCATACCCTTCAAAATGAGACCATTTTGATGTATTTTGGTCATATAAGCCATTTTTAGCTATTTTTCCTATATAGGGAATATCTAGGGTCAAGTACCTTCTAGAGAGAGGAGAGAGAGTCATCTTCCTCATCCATAAATAGTAGGGAAGTCGTGGAGAACAGGTTGGAGAAACCTTTTGTATGCTTCATTGAGATCAATAGATCATTGTCATTGTTTCTTCCTCCATTGAGAGCATTGTTGTGTGTATTGTCTTCAAGCTATTGTGTATGATCTTAGGTGCTTTCCAAAAGTGGTAGGCTGATGTATTATGGACTGTATAATGCTATTTTGGGCCGCACTTGATGTTTATGGAAGTTTCCATTTGTGATAAATGCTTTTTGATCAAGTTCTTTGCATTCTAGGTAGCATAGAATGTGTTGCCAATTCCTAGCTTATGTAGTTTGGAGTGCAAGCATTCAAGCCAATGATCTTGGAGTTTAGATCCACTTAGGATCTGTATTTTTCACATGGTATCAGAGCTGGTTGGCTTCTATTTACAGTAAGTATTCCATTTTTGGTGATATTTGGATGTTTGATCAAGTTCTAGCATGATTTTGCATTGCTTTGTTGATCAAATCTTACTAACCTTTGTTTTGTGAGTTGAACTTGTGGATCAAAAGCATATTTCAGGTCTATTGAAGATCAGAGGCTGAAAAGAAACTATTTTGGATCAGATCATAACACCTAATCATTTGTGATTGTGAGGCTTGTGCATATTCAATACTAACAATGTTCTTTTCAATCCTATTGTTGACAATCTCCATTCTTGGATGAACACTCTCCTTAAGTGGATGAAACTTCTCCTTAAGTGGATGACAAATGCTCTTTTGAGTGAGTTGTAATTCTCCTAAAGGCTGAGCAAAGATCCCATTTGGATGAAAGATCCCCTTTTTTGGGTGAACATATTGTAAGCTCCATTGTGAAGAGCATATTGTAAAGATTGTCATCAATTTTGGCATAAATTTTGGTGTACTTTGTTGAGCATGTAAGTAACTCTCCTTATGTAATTTGATTGGAGCATTTGCTGGAAGGTGTTAACCATTATGCAAGTGTGTTTTCAGGTTCTTAACAGGTTGAGGAACATTCTCATGTGAAGTGATCTTAGATCTACATCTAAACACCAAGATTTGACAAGATAGTGAAGCTAGTCTTGTGATTCACTAAGTGTGCTCATTCATTCACCTCTAAATCTTGTATTTATCACTTGCTGGAGTTTATAAACTTTTAGAAGTGTGGTTTACATGTGGTTTTACAGGTTGAATCAATATCTTAGTGTGTTGATCATATGTTGATCAAGTTTGTTCATTACTAGGTAATCTTGGCATCCTAGTTTTGGGTATTTTCTAAGAATGCAAGTAACTCTTCACACCATAACTTGATTTGGTCACTTGCTGGAAAGTTTGAGAGCTTAAGCAAGAGTGTGTTCAGGTTGGTTTGATTTTGTAATCCATTCTTAGTGTGTGCAAAGTGTTGCATGTGTTTCAATCTTCCTTTCTATGCTTGGAAACCATCTAGGTTCAAGATAGAAGTGTTTTAGGGTCCTAAATCTTCATAGATCTCTTTATCTATCATTTGTTGAGAGAAAAGTGAGTGCTAAGTGCTTTAGGACAAAACCTAAAAGTTGAAGAAACATTAGAATCATGGCTTCCAATGGTGGGATCATGCTAGAGTCTAGTGAAAGGTTGAGTTCATCAAACTACTCTACTTGGAAAGTGAGGATGGAGTCCTTACTTGAGTTGAATGAACTCATGGACATAGTTGCAGAAATTGAAGAGAGACCTCTCACACTTCAAGAGCAACAAAGGTTTGATAAGAAGGCCAAAAGGGCTCTTCATATCATTAAAATGAATGTTACAAATGAACTTCTCAAGGAAGTTGGAAAGTGTCAAAGTGCAAGTGAGGCATGGAATGCCTTAAAGAAGCTCTTTGAATCAAAGTCCACATCTAGGGTATTGACCCTAAGGAGACAAATATTTTCTAGTAGGCAAAGAGAGGGTGAAAGTGCTCATGCATTTATCTTGAGAGTTAAGTCCCTAAGTGATGATTTAGCATGCATTGATGAGAACATAAAAGATGGTGAAATAGTCCAAGTTATGTTGAATGGTTTGCTAAATGAACATGCTAACCTTGTGCAAAGTTTTGCCATTCAAAGAGTCTTGCCAAGTGTGGTTGACTTGCAAGAAATCTTATTGGCTGAAGAACATAGGTTGCAATCAAAGCTTGATGGTGCATCCTTGCAAGGTGGAGGTGAAGAGGCTTTCTTCACAAAAGGCAAATTCAAGGGCAAAGGTAAAGGCAAAGGGAAATGGTCCAAAGGTGGTAACTTTGATCATGATGATCACTCTTCCTCTTCCTCTTCTACTAAGAACAATAAGTCAAAGTTCAAGTGCTTTTATTGTGGGATAAAAGGTCATTTTTCAAATGAATGTTATAAGAAGAAAAGAGAGCAAGGAGAGAGGCAAGGAAATCTTACAATAGATGAGGAAGAACATAACACATGTGAATCACTTGTTATGACTTCAAGTTTGTTAGCCAACATAGATGATAATGATCCTTGGTGGATTGATAGTGGAGCCTCATCTCACATGACAAGACATAAGGAATACTTTACATCCTTATTGTCTTATGAGGGAGAAGGTAACATCATCTACACTGCAAATGATGGTCAATGTGACATCAAAGGCATAGGCACTATTCCTATTTCCCTTTCAACAAATAGGAAAGCAAATCTTGAAAATGTTTTGTACATTCCTTCAATCACTAAGAATTTGCTTAGTGTAAGTCAAATGATTGACAAAGGACTTGATGTGGAGTTCATTGGAGATGCATGTTTGATAAGTAAATGTGGATCCTTGATTGCTCAAGGTAGGAGGCATGGTAAACTTTTCAAGCTTGATGCATGTGTGATCTCTAATCATGAAGGATGTATGGCTAGGGAGCAATTGACAAACCAAGAAGTTTGGCACAAGAGGTTGGGCCATCCCAACTTCAAATCTTTGGAGGTAATGGCAAAGAAAGAGCTTGTTCTTGGTCTCCCTAAAAGTCTTGTTGCAAACAATAGTGTTTGTGAACATTGTGCCTTGTCCAAATCTCATAGACTTGCTTATTCTAGATCTACTTCTAGATCTAAAGAAGCTTTTCAACTTGTGCATTCTGATATTCATTCTTCTAGTACAACTAGCAATGGTGGGGCAAAGATGTATGCAACTTTCATTGATGACTTTAGTAGGTATACTTGGATCTATCTTCTTAAAAGTAAGGATGAAGTGTTTGCTGCATTTGTCAAGTTCAAGAATGAAATGGAAAACCAATTCAATACAAAGATCAAATGCTTAAGATCTGATAATGGAGGGGAATACACCTCAAATAGGTTCAAAGACTTTTGTATAGCACATGGGATTAAGAGGGAGATGTCTAGTCCTAGGACTCCACAACAGAATGGAGTGGCCGAGAGGAAGAATAGAACCCTTTGTGAATGTGCCAAGGCAATGAGACTACATGCTAATCTTGCTAAGTCTTTTTGGGGGGAAGCTTTAGCATGTGCTAACTATCTATGTAATAGATGGACAAGTGCTTCCTTGGATGGTAAAACTCCTCATGAGGTTCTTTATGGTAGAAGGCCGAGTGTCAAGCATTGTAGGATCTTTGGATGTACATGTTTTGTCAATATCACACTTGATGATAGAAACTAAAGAAGATCCTTCATCAAAGAAGGGTGTGTTTGTTGGCTATAGTGAAGTAAGCAAGGCTTACAAAGTGTACATTCCTTCTACAAAGAAAGTTGTCATAAGTAGGGATGTCATCTTTCATGAAGAGAATGTTTCCAATGTTGTTGATGTTGATGTTGATGTGCCTACTAATCATCATGATGTGCAAGATGTCTTGGATGAAGATGGAGATGCCACTCCAAAGCAAACTTCAAGGAAGACTCAAAGGCAAAGGGCTAAGCCATCAAGGCTAACCTATGATGAAAAAGGAAAGCAAGTGGTGGACAACTCTAACTTTGCTTTTCTTACCTCTTTTGATGAACCAACTTGTGTAGGTGAAGCAATTCAAAAGAAGGAATGGATCCAAGCCATGGATCATGAGCATCAAGCACTCATCAAAAGCAACACATGGAGGTTGGTAAAGCTTCCAAAGGACAAGAAGGCAATTGGTTGTAAGTGGATCTTCAAGATCAAGACAAATCAAGATGGATCAATCAACAAGTACAAGGCAAGGTTGGTGGCAAAGGGGTATGCTCAAGAATATGGTATGGACTATGATGAGACCTTTTGCACCCGTGGCAAAGATGGTAACTATTCGAATCCTAATCTCTCTTGCAACTCTTTATGATTGGGATATGTGGCAAATGGATGTTACTAATGCCTTCTTGAATGGTGATCTTGAAGAAGATATTTACATGGAGCAACCCGAGGGCTATGTTTCACATGATGAGCCTAATCATGTGTGCTATCTCCAAAAGAGTTTGTATGGGCTAAAGCAAGCACCAAAGAGTTGGTATGCTAAGCTCAATTCCTTCTTACTTTCTCAAAACTTTGTTATGAGTGAGTATGATCATTCTCTCTACTTTAGATTGAATGAAAATGATATCACTTTACTTTTGATCTATGTTGATGACATTATCTTAAGTGGTGGTAACAATCTAGATATAGATGAAATCAAGATGGCACTCAAAAGAGAGTTTGAAATTCAAGATCTTGGTAAACTTCATTATATCTTAGGAATAGAGATTATTAGAACTTCTAAATCTACATTCATATGTCAAGAAAAGTATGTTAACTCTATTCTAAAAAGGTTTCATATGGAAGATTGTAAAGTTGTTTCTACTCCTATGGAATCAAATGTAAAGCTAACTACAAGAAGTAATGAAAGATCCTTCAAGGACATTACTCTCTATAGAAAGCTAATAGGATCTCTTATATGGTTAACCATCACAAGACCTGATCTAAGCTTTGTGGTTGGTAAACTAAGTCAATTTATGCAAGATCCTAGTGAGGCTCATTGGAAGCTAGGAAAGAGAGTACTTAGATACATCTCGGGATCTAGAGATTTTGGCATCTTGTATGGAGGTACTACACCTAACCTTTGTGGATTTTCAGATTCAGATTTTGCAGGTGATCAAATGGATAGGAAGTCAACAAGTGCCTTTGCAATCTATCTTGGAGATGGAGTGGTCTCATGGCTATCAAAGAAGCAACCAACTATCTCTCTATCTTCCACCGAAGCCGAGTAC